>JASDQU011176353.1:8804-19220 GCA_032191745.1 Picea mariana
TGCCTACATGTTGAACCCTAGTGTAATCCATAGGGGGGTTTTCCTCCTATAGCAGAACTGGCGACCATATTGGGGAAACCTCTAGGGTTTTAGGGGATTTTATGGGTGTTTGATTGGTTTATAAATTTTGAGTTTCTTTTTGAGTATGTTGTGTCTTTAAGGGATTCTGGTCACCTATTGGTGCCATCCCAGTTCTCCCTTCCATGTCAGTCTACCTATTTTTTTTCTTTTTTGAGGAATTACAGAGGTGTATGCAACCTGTAGTGGGTCTGCATGCATACATACATGCCCTACTTTTGGACAGCCCGCGTACATACACAGGCTAATAAAGTATCAGTTACATGCTTGTGTCAAGAATTTTGTTTTTAAGAAGAGGCAGTCAACCTCTTCCCTGATTGAAGTCTAACTTCTCAATATTTCTTGATTAAGTACAATGTCTCTTTTTTTACAGTCGAAGCTTAGGTTTCATGTTAGTTTGGTCATCTTTTCAAATATTTCTTGTGTTTAGTTCGGAAGGGTTCTAGGCAAGTCTTCGAGTCTTTTTTATCAGCCTATTAGGTGTCTTCAGTGACTCCCTGTGATCTACAGTGGGCCAGAGGTCAGTTCTCAGTCTTGTCTTGTTTTTCACTTTTTTCCCTTTCACTTGCTTTAATGAAAAAGAAAAACAATTTATTTCAAGTTTCTTTTTTGAAGCATAAAAAAAAAAGAATAGAATTTTTTTTCATTTCTTTGTTTGGTTAAGTAGTTGGGTTGATTATTTTTCTTGTTAGGAAAAAGAGTTATTTTCTTAAGTTATTTACTGATTGCTTAGAAAATTAAGTAGCTCATAGTCGAGCGAAATTTTGTTTTAGGTTTTCCTTTAAAAGATCTTAGAAAAAAGTAGTTATGAAAAGTTGGTTAAAGAGTTAGTTGCAAATTTTTATTTGTCAAATAGAAGTGATTTTTCTTTCAGTTTCGTTTGTTTCTCCTTGTTCATCTCTCAAAACACACCACTAGTGTCATTTTCATTTCCTTGACTTAAAATAATCCATTTAAAATTAACGCTAATTTAAAATCAACTAGACTTTATGTTTGTAGGGTCAATCAACTAGTCTAGGCTAGAGCCTTGAATTAGGTTGGAGAGGAAACTCTTCAAGACTTACAAACAAACATTGGAGTCAGTGCTAGGGAGTGTAAAAAGTCCAGTAAACATGAAAGTTATCCGGGAACCCCCTTTAACACAGGGGCTAAACACGAGGTCGTGTGTGGAAAGGTAGCGGAGAAAACCCTCCAAAGCCAGACCAAGCATAGTGGGGAACACATATTCAGGACTTGTTATGGGATATTGTTGGTTGCATTTTCCTATGGAGCTTTGTGGACCCCAAATCTATTCAGGATCCTCAGTTGTCTTATGGCCCACTTGCTTCCAATACCCTCGGTAGGTTTTAGGCTTAGTTACCCTGCTCATTGCAGTCCACCCAACTATCAATTGTACCCTCCTAGCAATTGTTCATGAGTTGGCAACCTAGTTGTCTTTATTTTAGGGACTTACACAGGTGACTGTGGGGTTATACCATGGTACCTAGGGAAAACTTAGGCCCACACTTTGCAGAGTATACCTGGAGGGTGCTTCCATGTTCAATTTTCACTTGCACCAGTAAGTTTCTCTAGTGTTGGCTGGCGTAACTGTTCTTCCAACTAAGATAGTGGTTTGCTTGCTTTGTCTCATAGGATCTTTTCTAGTGTGTTCTTGGTATTCAACATTAGAAAAATCCTTACTGTGTCATTGATATTCTCACACAGTGGAAGATCAAGAGCCCCATCAGTCACAAAGGCTTTAGGGCCTACTGTCGTTTACATTGGAGCCACTACCACCACCGTTACGATGAAGACTTGACCAGCAAGGGTCATTTGAGGTGACCAACTCATAGGAAACTGTGCCCGAGCCAACTCCGAGAGGAGAAAAATCGTATTCAGAGGGACCGACTATTTATGACCTTGGAGCGGAAGCTCTCGGTCCGTATAACCCTATGATCACTGACTTGTCAATGCCACTTTTGATACATATTTCTCCTCCGAGGGTAACACATCATGAGTGTCAGATAGTCCTACAAGAAGCGATGGAAGCAATTGTTGTTACCTCATCAGGGATTCCTCACACTCCCGCTACGACTGCCACCATTGGGGGCGTTCTGCCTCCTAACCCACCTTGGTTGGCTTGAACCACAATGGTCTCGAACGCTTCTACTTCAGGAAGCAATTTGATTCCACGTATGGCGGTAATCACTGCACCGTTCACACAGAGTGTGGCGGGTCCTCCATTTTCATATGGTATGCTCGACTTTGATACGAACTTTTTCCTCACCTACTCCACCCTACAGACCATGGGTCTGGGGGTAGGGAGATCAAACGCTCCTCTACAAGGGTCCATGGGGGGCACCTCATCCCCCTATAATTCTTTCCCTTACGTCAGAGGTCATATACCTCCTTTGTCCCCCCTTGCTCGACAGTGCTCCCCAGCAACCCATTGGGCCGAACGTGAACTATAGCTTGTTCGAAGAAGGTAGTCTAGGACCTTCTTCCTACACCACACCGGTGGGTTCAATGTCATTCTCTTTTATTGGTTCATTTGGTAACAACGCTTTCTTTTTAGCTGCCATCCCGGTCGGGGGAAATCCTGGTTTTGGAGAACAAAATCCTATGCAAGGTACTATTCCTACACAAGAGGAAAAAATGGAAGTCTTCTCCTCACAAGAAATCTAGAATTCGTGGCAGGGATAAGTTCCCTCATCAGGGATGTCGATTGGGGGTAACCCCTTCCACAATTAATGGAACCTTGGGCAAGGCTTAGTACCTATGCGGCTATGCCAGTTGTATCGGCAGGGGGAAACCCTTTCCAAAATATTTGGAACATAATGTAGGGAGAAATCCTCACCTAGCCCTCAACTTCCAACTATGGGAATCAGTCGATGAGTTCCCAACAAATGCAGTATCCCTTCACTGGCCAATGCCATGGCATTTACCAGAACCCTGGTCAAGAACCTAACTTCTCCTGGCAACTTTCTGCCAATCAAACTCCAGGATCTTTTCATCATGTACATAGTCAATAGCCAAAATTACCATTTCTGGCGACGTTATATTTTCCAGACTTGTCAAGATTGTTAAACGACCCAATATGTCATGATCCACATTGGCCTCCCATGCTGGAGAAGTTTCCCTTGGACATTCCAAAGTTTGAAGGTAAGCCTAATGAAGATCTAGGCGATCAAGTGACCACGTTTCACCTATGGTGCTTGTCAAAATCTCTGCAAGATGACTCCGTACAGTTGCATCTATTTCAATGCACCCTCATTGGGAGTGCCACGAAATGGTACATCGATATCGCTCGCCCAGGATACTCTTACTTTAGCAATTTGGCAATGGTTTTTCTCAACCATTTCCAACTACCTCTGAGATATGATGTTAGCACCGAATTTTTGGAAAACTTTGAGCAAACAAAGGCCAATCATATCTCGGATCACATCCGAGAATGGCAGCATCAGAAGAGTTTGATAAAAGTATCAGTTCCACCAAATTTCCTGCTGGAGTGGTTTCTTAAGTCTTTGGTACCTCAATTATCCAAGGACGTCAGAACGTGGGGAGTGTTTTATGAGGAAGAGGCGATAATGAGAGCTCCATAGCTTGAACTGATATACTCTCAGTCTGGTTTACTCTATGAAGTTTTTCCAGATGCTCCATGATCTATCCTTGACAAGGCCAGACACAAGTCTGGACCACATGTCGATGGCATAGTTGGTTCAACACAAGCAAATCCCACTAATAAGTTGTCAAATCAATTGCAACAATTGTCAATACAGCAGACAATGACCAACCAAACCTCTAGTTCAATTTCTCCCCCTACTCAAACGTTGGATGTACATAGTGTGCAGTCAACAAACCCGAAGGCCAAACAACAGCTCAACAGAAAGAAAAAATAGCGAAACGAGAAGTGTAAGGGGGATAAGAAACCCACCAACAATGCTGGTGGGGGAAACACAGAGAAAAGGAAGTCAACATATCCATGTAACCTTTGCATGGAGGACCATCCAACTCACCCGTTCCCTCAACTTACGGAGGCCCAAAATTTATTGGCGTAGTAGTAGCCTGTTGTGTTAACGAACCCATTTCCTCATGGAAAACATTTGACTCAAGCCTCTATGAGCGCAAATGGGGGAAACCAGGGACCCCCTTCATCTTCTAGTAATCCCTCGACTGCGAACGTTTATATGTTGAAAGGTGACTCTCACATAGAAGCTAGGGCACACGATTATCGAATGCCAGAAACTGCTGAAAAGGGTAAGGAATCTGTAAACCCATATGTTCCTCTCTAGATTGAGAAGACGATGGGTGAAACAATTACACATATCTCAAAAATAGTGTTCAAGAAAGCTTCACATAATCCAAATGTGAGGGCCACCCAGAACTACTGTGTGGTGTTGATTTGTCACAAACCCCTTACGCGATGTCTTCTTTGGAGGTCCTCCAGAGATGCCCTTTGCAAATAAAGGATTTGTTAGCTGCCTTAGGATCTTTTGAGACCTGTAATATGGGAACGATCATGCTTGATATGACTGACTTGAAACCTCATCTCCCATACCATGTTGCATTTTAGATAGTAGTGGCTCACCCCAAATATTTTACTCAGAATATTTTCCGCGCGGTGGTTGATGAGGGTGCCTCGACATGCGTGATGTCATTGGTGTGTTGGAAGGCCATTAGCCAACCCGTTTTGTCTCTGTCACCTACTCTGCTTACTTCTTTTGACAATCATTCTTTTAGACCACATCAAATCATCCCTTCTTTCCCCATGCAGTTAGGAGGGAAGACCGTGTGCACAAAGTTGAAGTGGTTGATGTGCCTCTCAACTACAACTTGTTGTTAGGAAGGAGTTGGACCTATGCTATGCATGCAGTGGTTTCCACAGTTTTCTGGGTCTTGTTGTTTCCACATGTGGGCCAAATCATAACCATTTATCAATTTTCCTTCTCCCAGCCTCACCCTTCATCGGGGGCATCCATGGTCCCGATGATTGACAACACTCAACTCAATGTCGTCAATGTGGGGGTTGGTTTGTGCCCACCTTTGATGGGTACTTTTGATTATCTTCCTCCTTCTGGCGATGTTAAGATGATATCGGTTTTCCTTGACCAACCTCAGGCTCAAATATTTCAAGTATCGTAATTCTGTATGACTTACTTTAATGATGTGTGGACTCTTCCTCCCCCATCAGCCTCGATGGAAGGGGCAAGGAATCCTGGCATGGCCATGCACTTGTCCATGATAGAATTTGCATACTCTATTGTCTAGCAAGCTTTGACCGACCCTAATCTAACTCCCGCACAGGAGTTAGATCCATTTCTCGAGCCTATTTGGCTCAAGGTTCCCTCACCACTATCGATTTTTTAGGCTTGGTATTGCCCTCTGACGAGGTGATTTTAGAGGCATTGACCGGTCCAGACAAACCCTAGGAACATCTCCATCATAGATCTTATGTCCTCCTAGATTTAAGAAGAATAGAGAAAAGATAATTCATGTTGACTATGACTAGAGATAGGTCTTGTCCTATTAATCTTCTGGCTACACATGCAGTTTATGCTGAGGGTAATATGGAAACCATCGTTGAAATGATACCTATTGACATCTCGAGAACCCCTGGCATTGTGGAGAATTTATTCATCAGAGTGGACTTCTCCCTCGAGGAGATTCGAACCTACACAGATTTATTTAAGGAATTTCGTGACGTTTTTGCCTGGTCTTATAATGAAATGCGAGGCATTGATCCAAGAATCATCAAACATGAAATAATGACTTACTCTGATGCCAAATTGGTATGACAGAAGCTTCATCTGGTTAATCCTCGGAAAGCAACAACTATTAAGGCTGAAGTAGAGAAACTACTCAAATCTGGTTTCATCTACCCCATTCAGTTGACTCAATGGGTGTCAAATCTCGTTCCGGTCAACAAAAAGTAGGGAATGATTCATATGTATGGAATTTTGTGATTTGAACAAGGCTTGTCCAAACGATAATTTCCCAACCCTGTTCATTGACTAGATTGTCCATGAGTGTGCAGGTTGTGAGGTATTTTATTTCATGGATAGTTTTTAGGGATACAATCAGATACAAATTAAGATCGAGGACTAGAATAAAACAAATTTTATCTGTCCATGGGGTACATTTTCTTATCGGAATATGCCTTTTGGCCTCAAGAATGCTAGAGCCACTTTTCAGCGGGCCATGTCTTTTTATTTCCATGACCTAAGACATATAGTCGAGGATTATATCGATGATTTAGCATCATGATCTCGTAAGAGAGATGATCATCCCCCACACCTCCGACTAATATTTGAGAGATGTCGCTACTATCATATTCGCTTGAATCCAAACAAGTGCAATTTCTGCGTGACATTAGTTCGTCTTCTAGGTTTCATAGTTTCAACAAAAGGGATCATCGCCGATCCTATGAAGGTTGAGATGATAGGTCAGTTGCATCCCCCATGCACAGTCCCTCAACTTCAAATCTTACAGGGTAAAGTGAATTTTCTTCGTCATTTTATTGCAAACTATGCCGAGATTACTAAAGGGTTCATGTGTTTACTAAATAAGGGAGTCCCTTTCCATTGGGATGAAGCCACTGAATTCTCTTTTGAAGCATTGAATCATGCCCTCACATCTACCCCTTTGCTCCGGCCTCCCAATTATAATAAATATTTCTTATTTTACTTGGTCACCACAGAGTCGACCATCGGTATGGTCTTGGTTCAAGAAGATGATCTGCTCGAAGAGCATGTGATTTATTACCTGAGCCGAGGCCTGGTTGGACCAGAACTCAACTACTCCCATGTTGTGAAGCTTGCATTGGAAAAAGTGCATGTTGTCCAACAGTTCCATCATTAAATTATGCTTTGCAAGACCATCGTCATTGCCATTGTGAATCCATTTCAGTATGTATTGACATGATGCGTCATCGGCAGAAATATCAGTTGATGGATCTTTATCCTCTAGGAATTTGACTTGGATTTTTTTTCCGTGAAATACAAAAAGTCACTGGTCTTTGCGAAACTTATCTCAAAACGTCCGATTGAATTAGGTGATGTTACGCTGGAAGAATCACTAATTAAAAGAGATGTTTTTCTGATTTCATCTTTAAACCCCTAGTATGGAGATATACTAGTCTATCTCCAGAATTTAAAGTGCCCTGCCTCTTCTTCTCGTGATGAGCGTCAACGTATACTCCATCAGGAAAAAACCTATCTCATACTCGATGACACTTTGTATCATTGAGGTTTAGATTTCATACTTCATCATTTCCTCATTCATGAAGAAGTGTAACTTGTTCTTAATGACTTCCACACTGGAGCATGTGGTGGTCATTTTTCAAGGTTGGCAATAGCCCAAAACATTCTACAATACAGTTACTTTGGGCTGACATTAATCAAGGATTGTGTTGAATCGGTCAAGAAGTTCCACCCATGTCATATATTCTCTCGGAAGATGTGGGAAAACCCCACTCCCATGTTTCCCATCATTAATGTTGGTCCCTTCACCAAGTGGGGGATCTATTTTACTACATGCCACCCAACTTCAGCCAGGGGGCATCGTTATATCGTCGTAGCGGTAGACTAATTCAAAAATTGGGTTGAGGCTATGCCAACATTCAATAATGATGGTGAGATAACAAATCTCTTTATTTTCAATCAAATAATATCAAGGTTAGGCATCCCAAAGGATATTGTCATTGACCATGGCAGCCACTTTCAAAACAAAATGATGTCTGAGTTAACATCAAATCTTGGGTTGAGGCAAGAGAATTCATCACCCTACTACCCACAAGCAAATGCTCAGGTGGAAGCTATGAATAAGTCTCTCAATACTATTCTACAGTGAACGATCAATTATTCCAAGTCGAATTGGCATTTGATGTTGTACTTGACATTGTGGGCCTACCGAATGTCTATAAAGACTGCCACCGGTTTCTCACATTTTAAACTCGTTTACATGCTGGAAGCAGTCTTGCCTATAGAAATCCAGATCCCATCTCTAAAGTCGGTTGTACATTTATTTCCAGACACTTTACCTCTTAAAGAACTCTTATTCTATCTCAATCATCTCAATGAGCAGCGCCATGATGTAGCTTTGGCCAACAAGGCTCACAAGCAACAATTCAAGTGTCAGTATGATCAATCCATTCATCCTCGGATTTTCTCTGAAGGCAACCTTGTCTTGGTCTACGACCAAGATAAGGATCCCCTAGGGGCAGGCAAGTTTAAACCCATGTGGTTTGAAACTTTCATTGTGAAGAAGGTACTAAAGAAGGGCTCTTATCCTCTCGTTAACTTTGAGGGAAATTCTTTAGTGGAGCCTAGAAATAGGCTCTACCTCAAAAAGTATTACACGTAGGTGGGTCTCCTTGGGTGACTTCTTGTACATATGTATAGTTCTTATACAATTAGTTTTTTGTCTTTTTGTTTTATGTACATGTCATTATTTATGTCATCTTTTTCACTGTGGAAGATGTCAAGTAAATCAGAGGTGTTCATTGGGTTCGCAGACGACGCTAGCCAAAACACTTGGAGGATTGCTTCCACAACTTAGGTGATCTTCACGCCTCAAGGCCTGTTGCTATCTTCTGAAGGTATCTTTTTAGGTGATGCCACCAACAATGTCCTCGAGTATAGCGTAGTGATAGAGTTTCTTTGTGATGCGTTGTCACATGGTATCTCTCACCTTCAAGTCTACTTAGATGCACAGTTGGTTGTATCCTAGCTAAATGGGGTTTACCGCGTCTATGATCTTACTTTACACCGACGATTCCTTAGTGTACTTCTCTTAGAACATTGCTTTGATTACATTATGTATATCCATGTTCCTAGGAGATTAAATCAAATGACATATACTCTATCTAATAAAGTATTAGATTAGCATATTTCACACACATACACATGTACATACATTGTAAAAATGTGATCCATAAGAAATAAAAGATGTAAATATGCATACATATATATATCAAAAGTCTTAGAGTACATAGGTGGGCACGAACGCCACAAAAATATAAATCTAGTATACATCACAGGGCTTATGCCCTCAAAAATATACAAAGAGTTCCCTCAGCACATAAGTGGTCCATCCTAGTCTAAGCACGAGGCCTATTGGCCCAACGATAGTCAACAACAACATTCACCAAACACCGGAAGAGTTGGACCTAGGTCCATGGCACCCTAACTAAGTGTGGTTGCATCGATGGCGGGAGATCCTCGATCTCATCCAAGGGGACTGCATGAGTGAACGCGATGAGGCTCCGCTCCACCCGTCTCAAAAATCTCTCTACCTCTTTGGCTAGAGGTCCCCCTATTGTTGCTATTGGTCTGGCGACTCCAACTGGTACTGCCTCTAGTCGAGGATGCCACCTGGTCCTCAAAATTCCACTGGATGCACTGGCCCCACATCTGTACATAACAGATACATAGTTGTAAGATACTCTGATTCACATAAAAATGATATATATATATAAGTAAATTAAAAGAAAAAACATACCTATATCTCCTCGCTCCTCTCCAGGAGGTACGGGCACATCCAGATCCCTGGAAAAGTTAATTTGGGCATAGGGGTAGTCTTCTATTGTTGGAATATGTTGTGCCCACTAGTCAAAAAAGGTATCATCGAAGGCCTCTATGGTCCTCCCTCCCCCCTATCATGGCAGCAACGCTACCCACCTACACATCGTTGGGAAGGAGGCCACATGCCTCTGTATTGTCTCTCGTGGACTCATGTTGGGTACCCTCTCAAAGAAGAATGAGCATAAAATGGTACCAAACCCCAAGTTTTTGTTACTTCACCCACGACACTCTATAAGTTGTATCTTCATGCAGTCAAGCATGGTCATGCTCCAATTGAACACTCATACATTTAAGCACTACACTACAAAATACATGTGAACACAAGAGGCATGATGTAAGGCTGCGGATCCAGTGATCTACCCAATAAGTAAAACTATCACTTTCAGTGATAGCTTGGTGATCTTGTGGATTGGCACCTGAGAACCTACTTTATTAGTGTCAGCCTCGCAATGTAGTCCAGTCAACTCGATGATGTTATGAGGCCCAAGGGGAAATGAACACAATTTGAATACTTCCCCTCTCCTCGAGAGGCCAATGAGAAAGTAAATTTCCTCAATCATTGGAGTCAACGACTACCCCTTAATCATAAATGCCTCTGCATCAGGGTGCCAATAGTCCACCAAGGCATTCAACAACCTGGGTTGTGCCCTCATGAGTGGGCATTGGAAGAACTTACCAAACCCGCATTGTTTCAACGTGGTAACAACAGTAGGGTCTTCTTTGACCAAAATATCAATGTCTTCGTGCTCCCTCTCTCTCCAGTGGACATACATCCTGT
>JASDQU011176354.1:22966-33126 GCA_032191745.1 Picea mariana
ATGTCCTTGAGCAACTCCAGCCCAAGTACCACTCTATCTGCTGGGTTGTCCCAGCTTACTGTAGTATCACATTTCCTACTATACAAGGCTTCAAATGGGATCATTCTCAATGAAGCTTGATACCCATTATTATATGAAAACTCAACCAAGTATAAGTAATCTTCCCACTTAGATGGCTTATCCATCACATACATTCTCAACATGTCTTCAATTATTCAATTGACTCTCTCTATTTTCCCATCTGTTTGGGGATGATATGCTGTGCCAAATTTTAGATTTGTGCCAAATCCTTTAAACAATCCCCTCTAGAAGTTGGAGGTAAAATTTGTATCTCTATCTGAGACAATTGTCCTAGGTATCCCATGCAACCTAGCAATTTCCTTCATGAAAATTTCTGCAATATTAGCCGCTGTATGCGTTGTCTTCACATGAACAAAATGAGCGGCCTTTGTTAATTTTTCAACCACCATCGTGATTGAATCATGTTGCTTATTCGTCCTGGGTAATCCTGTGATGAAATCCATGGTGATCACTTCCCATTTCTTCTCTGGAATTGGCAATGGATGCAACAAACTCACTAGGTGCCTATGCTCATCCTTCACCTTCTGACATTCCATACATCGAGCGATGTAATCAACAACATCCTTCATTCCCGACCAAAAGAACTGGCTTCTTACTACTGTAATTGTTTTTTGGTAACTGGGATTTCCAGCATAAGGAACATCATGCATTTCCTTCAGTACCAAATTCCTCAGTTCTCCAGAACTAGGAGCATAGATTCTATTTTTATGCATGAGAAATCCATCTTCCTTTATCTCATACTCCTTTATTTTCTGTTGTACATCTCCTTGTTGTAAGTTTTCCTTTACCTGTAGGTAATGCTGGTCTATATCAAGACCATCTAAAATTCTTCTCTTCAAGTCTAACTGATGCATACTAACAACAGTAGCATGCATGATATGCACTCTTCTACTAAGTGCATCGACAACTTTATTCTTCTTTCCCTTTATATGCTTGATATCGAAGTCATATTCACTTAAAAATTCTAGCCATCTTGTTTGCCTGGAATTCAAGTTCGACTGTTCAAAAAGATACTTCAGGCCAATGCGGCCTATCCTTAATTCAAATTTCTTCCCCATGAGATAAAGCCTCCACATCCTCAAGGTGTGAATAATGGCAACAAGTTCCAAGTCATGCATGGCATATTTCCTCTCGTGTTCCTTAAACGTTCTGGACTCATATCCAATGACATGTCCATTTTGCGTGAGGACTCCCCCAAGTCCTTCCTTACATGCATCGTTGCATACCACAAAACTTTAATTTGGGTAAGCAATCTTTAACACAGGTGCACTAGTAAGTAATTCCTTCAACATATTAAAATTCTTTTCACACTTGAGTGTCCATTCAAATTTAGTTCCCTTCTTTTGCAAAGAAGTGATGGGATGAGATATCTTAGAGAACCCTACTATGAACCTTCTATAGTAGCCAACAAATCCCATAAAAGATCTAACGTCTGACACATTTCTGGGTGTTGGCCATCCTCTAATGGCTTCGATCTTCTCTAGATCCACTGCTATGCCCTGCTCTAAAATAATGTGTCCCAAGTAATGGATATGCTTTTTATAGAAAGAACATTTACTCAACTTGGCATACAACTGATGTTCTCTCAGTACTTGCAATACCAGTCTTAAATGATGTTCATGCTCCTCTTCAGACTTAGAATATATAAGCATGTCATCCATGAATACTATGACAAACTTATCTAAATAATTTCTGAATATGCCATTCATTAAGCACATGAAGACAACTGGTGCATTGGTCAGTCCAAATGGCACCACTATAGATTCATAATGCCCATACCTGGTCCTAAAAGCTGTCTTATGAATGCCTTATTTCTTGATTCTCACCTGATGGTATCCTGCCCTCAGGTCAATTTTTGAAAATATATTTGCTCCTCTTAGCTGATAAAAGACGTAATCAATTCGGGGTAGAGGATACTTGTTCTTTATAGTGTACTTGTTCAACTGTTGGAAGTCAATACATAGCCTCAAGGTTCCATCCTTCTTTTTGACAAAAAGTATTGGTGCTCCCCAAGGTGAAACACTTGGACGTATGTACCCTTTCTTCAACAATTCCTCCAACTGCATTTGTAATTCTTTTAACTCTGGTGTGCTCATTCTATAAGGTGTTTTTGACACCGGGGTAGCTCCTAGCACTAAATCAATTAAGAAATATATCTCCCTTCTTGGTGGAAAACCATGTATTTCTTGGAATACATCTTCAAATTCCTGTAGTATCGAGAAATATTCGAGGCTTGGACCCTTTGTATTATATGGCTCTTCCACATGAGCTGCATACAATTGACATCTTTTCCTAAAACATCTTTTTAGTTGTAAGGCTGAAATCTACCTGATAGAGATGGGTCTTGGAACTCCTTTCACAGTTCTCTGCTTTCCATTTCCATCAAGACATGTAAATGTCTTGTTATGACAATCTAGTACAACATGATGCTTGTCCAACCAATCCATTCCAATCAGAATATCATAAGACCCCAACAATATGATATTTATATTAATACTAGTATTCACGCCATTAAGACTTATGGAAAAACTTCTGACCATATCATGGATTCTTCTTTTGGTTCCAGTGGCTAACTGAACCAAGCTTGCTTTTCCAAGTTTTCTTTTCTCCAAATGTAATCTATCCACTATCTTAGGATCAATGTAGCAATGACTTGCTCATGAATCAATCAAAATAGAAATAGGTTGACTTATGATCTTACCTTGCACCTCGATCATATTGGACTGGTACTCTGCTTGTCGATCATCTAAAGCTGCATAGATTCTTCCAATATCTTCAACTCTTGTAGCCTCTTGGATTTTGTGCACAATCTTCACTCTGTCCTTTCTGTGTGGGAAATCCTTGTACAAGTGATCTTCCTTGCATCCCTAGAATTGCATTGATGGTATTCCCCTTTTTACCAAGGAATATTCCTTAATATATTGATCATGATGATTTCTATTAGGCTCATTCCTATTGAAGGAAGGTTTGAATCCTTTCCTCCTTTGATCAGACTTCACATTTTTCTTGTCCTTCCAAGATTTCTGCAGGGATTCTCTTCCCTGGCCTTGCTCATACAGGTATTTATCCTTCCTGATGGCTTCAGTCAAGGTCTTGGGTTCATCATACTTGATCTTTTCCTTATAAAAGGCTGGTAGTCCACTTAGAAATATTTGTATTTTCACTTTCTCATCACCAATGAACCTGACATACTTTAACAATCCCAAGAACTTCTTCTTGTACTTTGCCATAGTCATGCTTCCCAACCTAAGTTCAAATAATTCCTGCATTTTCTTGTCATATAAATGATCTGAGAGGTACTCCTTCTGTAAGTTCTTCTTGAATTGCTTCCAAGTGATCCTACTTTCATTAACATGTTCTGCTTGCTTCAGTTGGTCCCACCACATTTCAACTTTCCCGTGTAAATGGTAGGTGGAAATTTCGACTTCTCGGTTGGAAGAATAGTTATGCAACTGAAAATATATCCTGAGCCCAAGAAACCATGCTTTGACATCATCTTCCCTTTCTCTTTCACCATCGAAGGAAGGTGGCTTGAGCTTCCTCAAATCTCCTTGCAAACTATCTATGACTTGTTTCCTTCTTTTTTGTCTAACATGAGACACCTCTAGACTTCTTGCAGAATCTTTCGATGCATAAAACTTTCCTTCTGAGTAAGGAGGTGAGTGGTGTCCATGAGCTCTGCTGGCACTTCTGGAATAACCAACTCTTCCACGATCATCCCTTATTTCATGGCACCTGCCTTCTTCCTCTTGTATTGAGTTTGATTCCTTCTTTGTTTGTCTCTACAATTGATTTAATCTCTGCAACACTCGAGCATTTATTTGAATTTTCTCTCTCACCAGTCTCTCGTTGTCTACTTTGTAGCTCTGCACTTCCATCTTCAAGCTCCTTACCGTTTCTATTAATGTTTCCTGCTCTTCTTTTTCCTTGCATCCATTGGAATCTATCTCTGGATTACCAACTATGGTATTCTAGCTTTCAACATCCTTATCATGACTAGAGGCTCCTCTGCCTTCTTCCATTTCCTCAATATGAATCCTGATCTAATGTGCTTAATCCCCTTAATTATGCAAAATGTGCAAGCGATCATTTTGTTAGAATTATGCATATGATAAACAAAATTGTCAAACCATGCTACAAGTCTCTTTCTTCTTTTTTTGTTCATGGAGATCATATCCCCATTCTCCGAAAATAACAGTGTCCCGTTATCCTTGGCTGGCACAAAATTTCCTCCTATGCAGGTGCTTCCTTCAAACCACCTTCCCAGGTGACCATGACTAGAAACGACGACTAAATCCTTCCTTAGCACTTTTCTATCTCAAAGACAACCAATTCGGTCCTTCTCCCTCCTTCCCTCAGCTCTCAACCTGCATATGACCACGACCACAAATCGATGCTTAGTTTAAAAAGCGCTTGTATATAGCTTCGAGACTTCAAAACGTTCATCCAAGACTGGATCAACATTCTCATCCTCTTTCACAATCAACAATCGAGATCCCCTTTGGGACTCTGCTCTTAGGGAGTCTCAACTTTTCTTGCTTGCCTCCTCCCAGAATGCTTTTACCTGGAGTTCATGATCTGTCGATGAGTGTCCTCCCACAGATCAATGGCTATGAATCGCTTCGACTCTTCGGGCTTCAAAAGTTTCAAACTTCCCTCCCGCACTTTCTCCCAGAGCGCTTTCACCCGAAGTCGACGATCCTTCGTTGTGTGTCCTCTGGAATCAATGGTCGATATGTACTCTGGCCTTCAAGCCTTCGGGAGTTTTCGACCCAACGCAACCTATCACATCATTCCCCTCTGGAGTGCCCAGTCTCCAAACTGCATGATCTGTCACCATGTGGCGAAATACTGGAAGCAAACATGTGGCCCAATCAGGAGGGTGACACATGACACGTTCTAATCGAATTTTCAATACTCCAAATGTTAAAAACTCACTGACACATGGCACACATCCCATGTGTCCACGTCATCCTAGGTGACGTCCGCAAGCCATGTCACTTCAGAATTCTGGGGTCCACATCACCTCTAGGTGATGTCATTGTTCCCCACCACTTCTGCTCTTCGGGCTTTGGGACTTTGGGCTTCGGGAGTTTCAACACTAACACCCTTCCCATTCTCCTGAACTCTGAATTCCTGGACTGGCCAATCTATTGCCATGTGTCCTCTTGGATCAGATGACTAAGATTCACTTTGGGTCTTCACCTAGAGTCCACAGATCCGCACCACGTGTCCTCCTTAATTTGACAGTGGAGGCTTACTTCAGGTCTTCGGACTTCATAAATCTCAGATTTCAAAAATTTTCTAGCCCCACTGGATTTTATCCAAAGCCCTAGATCTAGTGACGTGTGGCTCTCGATAGATTGATGACCAAGATCCTTTTGGGTATTCAGGTTTCGAAAATATCAGTTTTCAAAACTTGTCTGGCCCCACTGGCTTTTATCCGAAGCCCTGGATCTAGTGACGCGTGGCTCTCGGCAGATCAACAACCGAGATCCTTTCAGGCCTTCATACTTCGGAGAACTCAACTCTCAACCTTTGCTTTCCCCAGAAGTGCGCAGATTTCTGTCGCGTGTTCTCCTTGATCGGACGGTTGAGATTCACTTAGGATCTCTGGGGTCCAGAAATCTCAATTCTCGACTTCTCCTGCTCGCTTTTTCTCAGAGTGCTTTCACCCAGAGCACACGATCGGTTGACGCGTGTCCTCCTACAGATCGAATATCCTCGACTAATTCTGCTCTTTAGAGGTTCATCGCTCGATTACTAACATGTCACATCATTGCATGCCTTTCAAATTGTGGGGGCACACATCGATGTTTTGGAGTAACCCACTTTTCGCCCCGCAATTCTCCTGATGTTGACACATAACCCCTTGGTGAAACCGTTGTTTGGATTGCAAGACCGCCTTGGGGAATTATCTCTTGTGCAACTTGGTTCCCCACAACGCCTCCTATCCGTTGATCTCACTCTCCAATGGGATCTGACAGTTGTGACCTTAGCCCTTTCTTCCTTTTCATCGGACGACTATTTTTCACCTGTCCTTCGATCCAATGATCCCATATCTCTCATGATCCTACAGTGGCGATCACTCTCGGATTTGAAGGGGGACAATCACGATCCTTCAAACCCCTTACCATGGGTCTCTGACGTTCTTTCTCCTGCGTAGATTCTGCAACGCCATTCCTTCTGAGATTTTCTACTTCATGGTCAGAATTCGATCTCGACCCTGAGACTCTGACCAACAGACCCAACCCATACCAACTCGATGTTTCAACCAGAAGCTCTGATACCAAACTATAACATACCCAACCACCCAAAGGCCGGGGTACGCTACCTTCAAGCCAGCCCTTGGACTTCTTTCTCTTAGCAATACCTTTTTAAAATTTAAGGATGCATAAAAGAAAAGAATTTAACGACATGCAAAAGAGTAGTCAACAAGCATGCATAGTCTAAAGATTCAATTAAAAGATAATTAAATATACAATGGAAATAGCATGCATATACATGTAAATAATACCATAACATAGAGCACTTATATTTATGAAAGATAACACCAATTGGCTGCAGACCAAGGATATTCCACCCAACCGTAGACACTACTATTACAAATCTCAACAACAGTGTCATCTCTGAGCCAGGGCTATGAATCCACAAGGACGGTTCCAGAGTGTACTTGGGTTCCCAAACTAGTCAGCTCTCAAGCTCTCACAGGTTTCCCAGCACCCACAACAATACAAGCACCCATATCTCTTCTACCCAGCCTGTACTGCCCAAGAGAATGGACCTGCACCCTTCTCTGTCAAACAGTCCCTTAGGCAACCCTTCTCCTTTTATTCAGGGCCTCCAACATAGCTGGTCCAGAATCTCAATGTCAAAACTCTCAGGACTCACAGTTGTGATCAAAACAGGGCACATACCAATGCATCTCAGACATGGAGGCCCCAAGTCATGGCTGGATTGCACCAATGACCATTACAACCAACTATCCCATGGCTAATTCTTCAACAGTTCCTTTCTCTTTGCTAAGCCAAGACGCAGATGAGGATGGATCAATGGATGGGTAAGTGTGTGCATGGGAGTGCGTGAGGGAAAAATGAGTGAATGTACAGGAATCAACAAACAAGCCATCAGTCGAACCCCCCCATCAAACCAGAGGTGGGTTTAAGTAACCTTGTGGGGAAATCAAGAACCTCCTAGCCTTCCCCAAGAAGCTCACGTAGCTGATCCCCTCCCTTTAGACAAAAAGGGTAATTAAAATAGGAATAAACACTTAGCCCCTTGGTCCCCCTCTCTTGTGGAATCATAGCCCCCTATAAATCTAGTCCTTGTCTTTCTAGCAACCATCGATGTGTTTATTATTAATAATGATAAACAAAACATTACATGTCCCGGGCACGCTGGCCTTTTAATAGTTTTTTGGGCACTCTTGCCTCTCAGCATTGTAACAATACATTATTTAAAATGGGGGTTCAAAACCTGGGGTGTTACAATCCCACTAACACTATATTTTCTGTCTGTGGGAGCTTGGCTAGGAAGTGCATGAGAGGTTGATTATATTCCTTGAATGACGTGATGGAATCAACGTTAACCGGATTTGTACCAGCACTCATCAGATCGATGGATGACACCTTGTGACCCTCTTAAGTTTTCACAATCTTATACCAACACCATGCTCCATGCATAGCTCCATGAACCAATACAAAATGTACTCCTCGACTTGCTGCTAGATTTTCACCATCCTTGTTTTTCTTTTCCTGCGCTATGTTTTCAGAATCCATGTCTTCCAAGTGGGTAATGAATAGTTGCGCAGTTGTAAGGGGAGTCTCATAAGAAAACACAGGCAAGTGATAAATCCGATTTGAATGATTTTGCATGTTGGCTTCTGTAGTTCGATCATACTGGATGGGGAATTAGCTGAAGTCGACGGATCTTTAGGATTGATGTGACCGAGAGGCACGATGGAGGAAAAATGGATGCAGACATTCAAGTGTATGAAAATATCGATCACCTCTTCGATCTCCCATACTCGACAATATTTGAAATTCACCCATTGACCATACCAGATCCACAACAGACGTGTCCCAATCAACTTGGCATTGATAACATTGGTGCGCTCATGGAAAAATCGTAGCCCTATTTCTAATCAGAATCCTTGTTGAGAATGCATCATATCGCTTCCTAATTTTATATATAGCATGGAGGCTGACGGTTTGGGAATAATATTGCTAATGCAATAAATGAAATTCATCGTTAATTGCCAACAGAACAAAACTACCAGATAAGTTTTGCATAGATAATGCCAATCAAAGTTAGAATCACAACTGTAATTATCCCATCTTTAAAATCCAGATGTACTAGCTTGGAACTATAGACGCAGGCTGCTTTTAATGACCAAATATAAATGGGATTTAGTCTTGCAACCTCTGGCAGAAAAGTCTCTTTGTTCAGTTGAACGTATCGAAGATATGAGGAGATAAATTGTTTCAATTATATAGGTCAGAATGAATCTGAAAATGGATCATCTTACCTCTCTCAACATGCACTTACCTGCCCATTCCTTTAGCTAGTTATTCCAGCAAAGTTGTTGAAGTGTGCACCTTTATCCCATCCAGATCTGCCATGCAACCTCAATGCATACCATGCAATTGCATTTGACCTATTTTAAGCAGCAACTCCAATTCTGGGTGTGGATTCAGTCGACTGAGTGAAGGCTACATATATTCTTCAACATTGTTTTCTTCATTTCAATTATAGCCCGTGAGTAATATGCAAGAAGATATTTTTGCACAATGAAATAGCGAACAATGATAAACAATTTCATTTTGACCAAATTAATGAGGGTCCCATGCTAGTGAAGGCTGGTTGAAATCGAGTTATTGAGATATTGATTGACTTCCTACATCTTTGATTCCCTACCGGGGACACAGTGCCAAAATGTTGGGTTCTAAAGATGTCCTAAAAACAACCTCTATGCATCAGCCGAAGGTAGGCACTGGCACAAACATTTTACTTGTTGCCTACGTAGGTTCTTACCTTCCTTTTTCAATACCTCATCCTCCAGAGATGCAACACATGTAAACGAACAACAATCATAAAGGGAACAACACTTTGTGTAAGGGGAACAACAATCGTAACAAGGGAACGATAGTCATTACATTGGGCCGAACTAATGTTGTATTAATTTCACTGTAGTACTTGCCCAACTATCTAATTCGTCAATCCGAGGTTCGTAAACTTACGAAGCACACACAAAGTATATGCAGGATTGAAGCGGGACTAATCTAATCTAATGTTTAAGCTACAACTGATATTGAATCATTAATTTAATGCAAGAAATTGAAACACGACTTGGAATTGAATTTCTACAACACGCGACTGAAATGAGATTGCGTAAATGAAATTAATCTAGGAATAGAGAACCACATGAATGAAAAACAATACAACATGCGAAGAGTTGAATGACACAACAACATATGTGAACTCACACCAATGAAATCAATCTTACATTACAATAATCAAATCAATCTTCATAACAGAATAATGAAAGCATAAAAACCAAAACTATGAATCAAAGCTAAGAATCCCTTTCTCTTTCAAATCCTAAGGACTACTACTAAATGACTATCAAATTATTATCTAATGACTACTACTCCCTCATGAAGAGAGAGCACTCTGTTTTATACATGAGATCCTTGAAGATAAGATAACCATCTCATAATTACAGATCCACTATTCTCTCAACTATTTTCCCATTATTACAAAATATGATCCCTTCAAATCCTCACACATATCTCTCATATATCTTGGATAAGATATGCTATCCATTCCCCATGATCTTCTCCTTGGAATATGATTGAATTATCTCCTCAAATCTTGAAATGGTGGAGGAAGTATTCGAGAAGTCTTTTTGAATTAATCCTTCACATATTCCTACACATTACAAAGCTCACACATTTTTGAGATATATATGAAAACATGCCGATTTTCTAATATTTAATCACAAATTCCCTTTTAATACTAAAATGAATAAAGTGGAAAATAATAAGGTGAAACCCAAATATATTTATGAAAATGATATC
>JASDQU011176354.1:45036-63411 GCA_032191745.1 Picea mariana
GCAAACTGTCGGGCTACACATAGGTTAAAACCCTCAAAACATTTCACGAAGGTAAGCCATCCACTATCTTCCAAATCTTGGTGGGCATTGTCAAACATCAACAAGGCCTAGTGGCCATTGGGTTCAACTCTCACAACTGGGGCCATGGTGTCGAATGCATGGTAAGGGTTTGGTTCTAATTCACCAACACATACAGGAGCAGAGTTACTCGGTCTAACAGCAATGAACGAGCAAAAGGGGTAAGCATTAATGCATGCATGCGAGGGTGGTGGAGTCTGCCATGCAAAGTATTGATTATCCAAGTACAACCGCCAAATTTCATAGCTATTTACTCCATGATAATAGTTCAGCCATTAAGTCATGTGTAAAACCAATGAAATGAAAATTTGTATACACACAAATGTTATGCCACGGTGTTCAAACATTCAATATACAAAACAAAATCCAAAATCAATTATGCGCCAATGTATATAATCAAAAGTTTAAACAATGGTGCCAAACAATATCCATAAAGTTGACAAGCCAAAAGATATAAAAAATTAACATAAAGATCGTATCATATATATAAAAACTTAATCAAACCCCTATGCATTTTCATAGAATCAATGATAAGGCATGTCATAAAAAGTGTCAATCCAAATGCTCAATGCCTTACAAACTTAACAACATCAAGTTATGCAATCAATATAAGAATGTCTAATGGGAAAATTTTGAAAGTCCTTCCAGCCATGTAACGATAAACAAAAGATAAGCGCAGTAGGAATATCAATAAAAAGATCATGACAGTTCAGATAGTGATCAAAATGTGACTTCAAACGGAGAAGTTTTCATGCTTACAGTTGTGAAAACTTAATGAAAATAAATGTGTAAATGCCGCAAGAACGAAAACGTCATTTATTTGAAAATTGCGACAAAAAACTCTATGTTTGCAAGACATAGGTGTAGGCAGCTTATAGACGATAGGAAAAAGTGAGTTGGCTGTCAACACTACTATAGTCAATGGAACCCCTTCGAATCCTACAACCACAATGGTTGTAGTACCAAAGGCACCTATCATCACTGCCACTTGTCCTATAGTGAATGCTCAACCTATTGCCACGAACCCATTTGGGTATCTTGGTCACTCACCAGGCTATAATGTTTAGTCCATATTGATGGCCTCTAGTCCTTTTTCCTATGATATGCCGAATTTTACCTCACAGTTTTCAAACTCCATCCCAACTACTAGCCCTAATGCTAGCATTGGACTTTGGGGAAAAAATCCTCCTTATACTCATTCTCGTTTGGTGGCTCTCAGGTCCCTCAAATGACTCCTACCATGGGAGTCATTCCTTATTTTAACCCCAGGTCTAACCCTTTTTCTTCTAGGTGGAGTAACCAACCTAACAAACAAGCTTATGCTCAAGTTTCGTTGTTTACCCTCACCTCCTTAGTCTCGATTCTGAACAACATGTTTGGCATGAAGAATCCACTTTTATCCTCCGGATTCACACCCAGAGGAGGTTAATTTCATACCTTGGGAAACCCCCAACCCAGAGCCACGCTGGTTGGGGGCAGTTTTTATAACCCCCATAAGAATATTCCTACTGGAATGGTGCCCAACCAACCTCTTATGAATCATCCTGGAGGAGTGTCTTACAATCCCGGACAGGGACATGGTGCTTATCAGAATCCTAGATGGGATGTGATTCCACAAACACAATCTTTCCAGGGAGCTTGGGGCCAGATTCTGCAACCCCGTCTCCCTTTTCTCGACACGCTCAACCTACCAGACTTGTCTAAGTTGATAAATGACTCTGTGTGTCATGATCCTACATGGCCCCCCGTTCCCACCATGCTTCCTTTGGATATTTCAAAATTCGAAGGTAAGAATGGCGAGGATCCTCGTGATCACGTTACCACCTTTCACTTATGGTGCTCCTAGAATTCCCTTAACGACAATTCCATTCAGTTAATATTATTTTAAATCACCCTCACAGGGGTTGCCATGAAATGGTATATCGAGCTACCTAGGGGGGGATACGAGACCTTTAGTCAAATGGTGTTAGTCTTCCTTAACCACTTATGATTGTTGATTCGTTACGGTGTTGGCCTAGAAATTTTGTTGACCTTATGCCAGGATAAAGCCAATCATATCTCATATCACATCCAGAAGTGGCGTAGATGGAAGAGGTTAATCAAGACCTGCATACCCTCGGATTTTCGGTTAGAATGGTTCCTTAACTCATTGTAGCCTCCTATATCGAAGGATGTTTCTATATCTGGGATTACATCTGAGGAAGAAACAATCTTCAAATCCCAATAGTTAGATCTTATATATGCTCAATTTTGGATGTTATATGAGATTCTTCCTGATGCACCGAGGTCAAACTATGACCCTAGACAAAATCCCAGACCTCACTGTTGGGGCTCAGAAATGTCATATTTTCATCCACCTTTCCCTTCATCATTCTTCACATTTCATCTCCCATTAACCTTTCATGATATCATTTTCATAAATATATTTGGGTTTCACCTTATTATTTTCCACTTTATTCATTTTAGTATTAAAAGGGAATTTGTGATTAAATATTAGAAAATTGACATGTTTTCATATATATCTCAAAAATGTGTGAGCTTTGTAATGTGTAGGAATATGTGAAGGATTAATTCAAAAGGACTTGTCGAATACTTGCTCCACCATTTCAAGATTTGAGGAGATAATTCAAGCCTATTCCAAGGATAAGATCATGGAGATTTGGTTGGCATATCTTATCCAAGTTATATGATAGATATGTGTGAGGATTTGAAGGGATTATATTTTGTAATAATCGGAAATAGGTTGAGAGAAAAGTGGATCTATAATTATGAGATGGTTATCTTATCTTCAAGGCTCTCATGTATAAAAAGGAGTGCTCTCTCTTCATGAGGGAGGAGTAAGTCAGTAATGATTTGGTAGTCATTTAGTAGTAGCATTTAAAAGAGAAAGGGATTCTTAGTTTTGCTTCATATTTTTGGTTTTCATGCTTTCATTATTCTATTATGAAGATTGATTTGATTATTGTAATGTAAGATTGCTTCATTGGTGTGATCTCACATATGTTGTTGTGTCATTCAACTCTTCACATGTTGTATTTGATTTTCCTTCATGTAGTTCTCCGTTCCTAGATTAATTTCATTTACGCAATTTCATTTCAGTCATGTGTTGTAGCAATTCAATTCCAAGTCATGTGTTTCAACTTCCTTCATTAGATTAATGATTCAATTTCAGTTGTAGCTTAAACATTAGATTAGATTAGTTCCGCTTCAATCCTGCATATACTTTGCGTGCACTTTGTAAGTTTACGAACCTCAGATTGACAAATTAGATAGTTGGGCAAGTATTACACTGCAATTAATACAACATTAATTTGGCCCAATGTAATGACTGTCATTCCCTTGTTACGATTGTTGTTCCCTTTACAGGAAGTGTCATTCATTTGAACAAAACAAATGTCGTTCCCTTTACGATTGTTGTCCCTTTACAGGTGTTACATCTATGGAGGATGAGGTATTGAAAATGGAAGGTAAGAACCTATGTAGGCAACAAGTAAAATGCTTGTGTTAGCGCCTACCTTTGGCTGATGCATAGAGGTTGTTTTTAGGACATCTTTAGAGCCCAACATTTTGGTGTCATTGTTGGGGAAGCACGATAGATTGAGGTATCAGTTTATTTTTCATTTCAATTCATGCAAGTGTGATCTAGATGTGTTTTTAATGGGTTATAGCAGCTACTTGAATGGAGACTCCTCATGTTCTCCCTGCCAACTAGGTAAAAGTAATTTCAATTTCTGCAAAGAGTGTTTCAATTTCCGCAAGAGTAATTTCAATTCCTGCAAATTTCAATTTATGCAAGAGTGTTTAATTTCTGCAAGTGTGATCTACATGTGTTGGTATGAAGGGTCATAGAAGCTACTTCAATGGAGACTCCTCACTGTCCCTACCAACTGTCAAGAGCATTTAATTTCTGCAACTGTGAAGAGTAATTGTTTTATGTTTTAGCAAGAGTGTTTTTATTTAAGTTTTTCATTTTGATTTGGGTGTTGTAAGAATTCTTTTTCAACATGGTTTACCGATGAATTTCACTTGGAACTACTCACTCAGATCCTGGCAAATGTCGGGATTTCCTCTTCCCAGGAAGAGGAGATCTTGACAAGGATCAAAGATTCAATTACTCCTCCAGAAACAATTGATGATCCAACATCTGAAGACTCTTATGCATTTGATGATGAACAATTGATCGAACATGAGATCGAGGAAGATGAAGAGGAGTTACAACATGATCTGAGTGAGGAACATCACGCCTATGAAAGCCTTATTGAGCAATGGTTCCAAGTAAGTACTCGATTAAATAATTTTTTTTATTTTTTTTATTCGGTTAAATCACAGTCACAACAATTCAATTTGTTCATTTTTGTATATTTCTATTTTTCATGCGTAAAAATAAAAACGAACATAGTTTTAGTATTGTTACGTGAATGGCTCTACTAGAAGTTTAATTACATGTAACTAAGTTTAATTCTACTTAGCATAGACTAGTTAGGATTTTATTTTCAAGTTTTTTTTATTTTTTAGAATAAGTATGCTCTCCTCCGTGCTTCGTGTGATCGTGAGGATCAGAAAGTAGAATGACTATGAAGTTTCAGGAATGATAAATTGTTGACAGTAAAACATTCCCAATCCAATTGTTCGTCTTCAATTTGAAATTATACATCTCCATTTGCTAAACAAATTTCTTTCTTTAATTGTTTAAATTTCTCTTTTAAATCTAGGAATAATACAAAATTAAAACAAAAATAAAAAAATGTTTCTTTGTCTTAAACTAGTTTTCTAATATGTTTAATTTTTTTTATTTTAGAATGCAGAGAAAAACAAAATCTTTAAAATAAAAAATAAAAAAATAAAAATAAAAAAATGTTGAAATTGAACTAAAGATATCTCACAAACTGGGATCTGGGTTCTTATGATTTTTTGACAGGAAGTGCACTATGTTATGATAAAAAAACCCAGTAAATTTTAGGCCAACTTAGTACATGGTTTTTGAGAAAATCAATGTAGTTACCTTCAACCATTTTTCAGTTTTCTAAAAAACCATGATGTGTGTATTGCTAATTTTCAGCGTTTAGAAGCATTCAGACCATAGGAACCTGCCTGCAAAATTTCAGGTCAACCCAGTTTTTCGTTTGTGAGAAAATCGCATTTGACGTTCGTTGTTACATCCTGCAAATACACCCATGTAGCAGCCTACAACAAAAACAACAATAAAAAAAATGTGAATGCAATTCATATCACAATAATAGAACTTGGCTAGGAGATCCGATTTTATGGGCGGAGGTTATGGGGTCAATCCCCATCTACGCCACTCTTTATGCCGTGTTTTAAGCGATTTAATGATTTGGCAATGATCTGTTAGTTATGTGTTCTATTGGAACTTGGCTATTGCTGGAGTCACCCCTGGTTTTAGCATCCTTGAAAACAAAAATTATACGATTTTAATTTTGAGTGCTTTGTTTTCCATTTTTCTGTTTGTATCATTTCTATTTTTCTTTTTGCATTTTCCTTTGATATGTTAAATTTTTTTTTTTTTACAAGAATAAGAACAAATTATAAAAATAAAAAACAAATAAAAACTATAAAGAATTGCTTGTCTGATTTTTTTTTTCATATTACTGCCACTATAATATTGACCCGACATTGGCAACTTAACAAATGCTGAATAAAAAATTAACTAAGGTGTTATGCGAGGGATTCATACTGGCTAATAATTTGCATGTTCTACTTTTCATTGATGGTTTTTGAATTTTGTTTTCAATTGACTTTTATTCAATGAAGTTTTGTTTGCAATTTTAATTCTTTTAGATAGTTAATAAAACAAAAAAAATTAAAAACAACAACAAAAAAAAATTGCAAATGGATTTTCACATTTCCTGAAAACATCAATAGAATCATTCTTTTATCTTTTTATGCTAAAATTATTGTGAAGTCACTTCACCAGGTATTCACAAAAAATATTGTCAAAAATGCGCTATCACCAACCAGTAAAAATGCATTTCATTCTTTTCATTTGGTTGATAGAATTAGTATTAATATCTTCACTTTATGTTTTCAATATTCTCACACTATTTGCTGAAGATTAGTGCTAACATTTTACAGGTTCAAAGACGATCAAATTTCTTGTAGAAGTGACTTTCAAGAATCATAGAAACTTTTCCGGAAAAAAAAGCATGCTTTGTTGACTACTTGAAGGAGTTTTTACTCATCATAAACATCATGGTGTTTTCTGTTACACAAAGACCTTTCATAAACCCATTTGCGTCATGAATGTTTACCCACATTTTTCCTTCAAAGCACATTGGTCATCCCTTTGTTGAAGTATATCATCCATTTCCTTATCCTTTATGGCTTCACACACACCTACTTTTCTGAGTCACATACATCTCTTTGTCTTTTTCAATTCATTTTGCCTTGTCAATAAAACTATCCAGCTCCCTTTCCATGACTACATTGCCTTGCCATAAACACTGTTGCTACTGAGATCTTTCCTATAGTCCTACCAATCCTTTTATCAAACTCGCGTTGAATGATGTGGGATTCCTTAATGCCCACCTTTCAAAAAGTCTTTCCCCATCGACCTCAACACTTTATCTAGGATATAGACTAGATTCCATTTTGAGTACCTAGAGGCATGCATTCCTTAATTACAAGTTCTCTTGCTGACAATCATGGGAATACATCAATGTCCCTTGATCGTTAGATCTTGCAAGTGGCTCGACATCAGCTCATTCATTCACACTTCACAAGATGTACTCAGGTACCTTGGCACTCATTGACATCAATGGTGATTATGCCTCACATTGATTAGCGACATTCATCAATGGTCGGTAATCCAATGACTTCTTTTCATGCTCGACATCGACACATTCATTCAAATGACTAGAATTGTACCATCAGGTTTAGCAGTGGCTGAAGACTATACACTTTTCCATGACTTCCTCAACAGTTATAACAACATGACTTCAGCTATCTGAGAGTACTACAGTTCCACTTTCATACTTCCTCTTTTCCATGATTCATTCTGCTACAGTTCAGATTCCTCCACTTCACATTCTCTAATCTAGCAGACAATAGTCACAGCTACAACAATAGTCATCTTTCACATGATCATGTAGTAGTGACATCTTCCATTCTCTAGCAGCTGCATCAGCCATATTCCTACTGCATAGTTCACCAACATTTTGGGTAAGTGGAGGTATGTTATTTTCTAAACTTTAATCATGTAATTCCTCAACTGCTAGCAATGAATAATTTGGAAAATTCCCTCACCAAGATCCCTTTCCTTTTCACTTCTATGACCCATGCCAATTTGCATGCGAACATGCAACTAATTCAGTTGGGGGGTAGGGGAATTTATTCACTATCGTCACTCCATTTTTCCACTACCATCATTCCATTTTTTGTCTTATTTACCATTTAATAACATTTCTTTTCCAATGATACTCTATTGCACTTTGCCTCATAAGCATTGATATACATATTATCATGATTCACAAATATGAAAAAGGGCTTTATTATACTTAGTGATGTTTCCTTGTGCACATTGATAGCATATATTTTCCAGTAAGAATGTGGGTAAATTATTATCATAACAACAACAAATAATGAAATGAATGTTGTTAACACAAGAACCAACATTCTTTATATTCATGGTTGTCACACAAGAACCAACCATAAGAAAATATCAATTGTTACTCATGTAAATCCCATCCTGGAAACATTCAATATCATCACTCAAAGCGGAAATTCAGATGCCAAAATTTCTTGAGAAGATCCATGCACAGTTGCATGCGAACATGTAACAAGTTCAGTTGGGGGGTATGTTGGGGCTCAGAAATTTCATATTTTCATCCACCTTTCCCTTCATCATTCTTCACATTTCATCGCCCATTAACCTTTCATGATATCATTTTCATAAATATATTTGGGTTTCATCTTACTATTTTCCACTTTATTCATTTTAGTATTAAAAGGGAATTTGTGATTAAATATTAGAAAATCAACATGTTTTCATATATATCTCAAAAATGTGTGAGCTTTGTAATGTGTAGGAATATGTGAAGGATTGATTCAAAATGAGTTCTTGAATACTTCCTCCACCATTTCAAGATTTGAGGATATAATTCAAACCTATTCCAAGGATAAGATCATGGATATTTGGTTGGCATATCTTATCCAATATATATGAGAGATATGTGTGAGGATTTGAAGGGATTATATTTGTAATAATGGAAAATAGGTTGAGAGAAAAGTGGATTTGTAATTATAATATGGTTATCTTATCTTCAAGGCTCTCATGTATGAAAGACAATGCTCTCTTTTCATGAGGGAGGAGTAAGTCAGTAATGATTTGGTAGTCATTTAGTAGTAGGATTTGAAAGAGAAAGGGATACTTATCTTTGATTCATAGTTTTGGTTTTCATGCTTTGATTATTCTATTATGAAGATTGATTTGATTATTGTAATGTAAGTTGCTTCAATGGTGTGAGCTCACATATGTTGTTGTGTCATTCAACTCTTCACATGTTGTATTTGTTTTTCCTTCATGTAGTATTCCATTCCTAGATTAATTTCATTTACGCAATTTCATTTCAGTTGTGTGTTGTAGCAATTCAATTCCAAGATGTTTGTTTCAACTTCCTGCATTAGTATAATGATTCAATTTCAGTTGTAGCTTAAACATTAGATTATATTACTTCAACTTCAATCCTTCATATACTTTGTGTGTGCTTCGTAAGTTTACGAACCTCAGATTGACAAATTAGATAGTTGGGAAAGTACTACAATACAATTAATACAACATTAGTTTGGCCCAATGTAACGACTGTTGTTCCCTTGTTACAATTGTTGTTCCCTTTACATGAAGTGTCGTTCATTGGAATAGAACAATTGTCGTTCCCTTTATGATTGTTTTCCTTTCACAGGTGTTTCATCTCTAGAGGATGAGGTATTGAAAATGGAAGGTAAGAACCTACTTAGGCAATAAGTAAAATGCGTGTGCTAGCACCTACCTTCAGCTAATGCATAGAGGTTGTTTTTAGGACATCTTTAGAGCCCAACACTCATGTCGATGGCATTGTAGGCTCTGCCAATGTGAAATACAAAGACTAGGTGACAATCCATTTGAAATATTTATCTCTAAACCAATCTGTAGGAGGGCCAACTTTGTATGTGTCTTCCAATCCCACTCAATCAGAAGATGTACATTTCGTCCAATAGTCGACCGGCCCAAGTGGTAACCAACAACCAGGCGGGAATAAGAAGAAAGGACGTAATAATAATTGTAAGTGTGGGAAGAATAATAATAAACCCAAGGACAATGGTAATAATGAGAGGATGAATAATAATGCTAGTGAGGGAAAGAAAGAAAGGCGTAAGGTGAAATTTCCCTGTAAGCTTTGTGCAGATGATCATCTTACTCATTTATGCCCCAAACTTGCGGAAGCTGTGAGGCTCTTATCTCTACCAGCCACCGTGCTGATGAATCCTTTTCCACATAACTAACACATGGCCTCAAGCTCTAAAAATCATGGAAATGTGGTCGATGGAAGTCAAAACCCACTGACACAAGACAGTGACCGTTTATGTATCAATATGGTCAATTATCAAGTTAATGTAGCCACCCAGTCTTGCAATTACAGTTCTTCATAAATTGTACCTGGTCTAGGATATCCTCTTCCTTCGAAGATGCCCTTGCAGATCGAAAGACTAGAGCCACTGCCACATATTTTTAAAGGAGTACTCAAACACTCTACCCATAATCCAAATGCTAGAGATTACCAGAATTACTCTATTGTTGAGGACATGGGTCAAAACCCTTGTGTGATGTCGGACCTAGAGGTACTCTAGAATTGTCATTCATAGAGGAATGCCTTGATATCTGTGTTAGGAGCTGTAGACCCCAGTGGCTAAAAAATTATCAATTTTGAAGTCACAGATGTGAAGCCTTGCTTTCCTTACCATGTGGCATTCTTAATCCATGTGGGTTACTCGAATTATACCATCAAGTTTGCGGTTGTTGATGAAGGCACTGCAACATGTGTGATGTCCCTGATATGTTGGAAAACTCTTGGCTCTCCAACTCTCTCTCAATATCCAACCATGTTGACTGCTTTTAACAGTCGTTCTTTCTGCCCTCATGATATTATTCCTACCTTTCCAGTCCAGTTAGGTGCAAAGACAATAGAGGTGGATGTTGACGTGGTTGATGCACCCCTCGATTATAACTTGTTACTAGGAATAAATTGGACTTATGTTATGACTATCGTTGTATCATCCATCTTTTGCACTCTTTGTTTTCCTCACGATGGGAAGATCGTGATGGTTGGCCATTTATCCTTTGTGTATGCTATCCCGAGTTCATCTATTGGACTGTCAATCCCTGTGGTCGACAATTCTCAGCCGACAATTGAGAATATCAATGTCGGAATGTATTCATCCCTTATGTGTACCTTCGACTTCATGGCACCGATTCACCATGTTTACGCCATGTCCAGTAGGCATGTTTCGTCAGTGAGGTCTGTTCCTTTCCAAACTTCCTATTTTAATGATCCTTGGACCCTACCTTCCTCGAATACATCTTCTGAAGGTCAGTCGCATGCTAGAATGGCCATGCCACTATTGGAAATGGAGATATCATATCAAGTTTTTCTTGACTCTTTCATCGATCCTGATCCTATTACCTTGCCGACAGACAAGGAGGATTTTGTTCTTAAGCCCGTGTGGGCCACTTCATCATATTGTTCACATCACTGACTCGATGAGAATTTTCCCTCGAATGAAGCTATCATCAAGGTCATGAATGGTTCTGACAAACCTTGGGATGATATGCATCATTGCTCTTATTTTCTCTCAGAGCTTGCTAGAATTGAACAAGATGACTTTCAATCTACTCTGAGTGAGATAGTTGGTCACGTCGTAGTTCCACTCGATACAAATAATATTTTTTCCTAAGGAAATATGGCGAGTATCTCTCCTACTATCACGATCAATATCTCTCATACCCCTGGAAAGATTGAAAATGTGCACATCAGTGCGGATTGTTTGCCAGAAGAAATCTTGATCTACACCGAGCTCTTCAAGGAAGTCCAAGATGTATTTTCTTGGTCATATGAAGAGATGCCAAGAATTGACCCTCGAATTTTTGAGCATGAGATTAAAATGTACTTTAATTCGAAGCATGTTCGACAATGTTTTAGAGTTGTCAATCCCCAGAAGGCCCCTGCCATTAAGGCAGAGGTAGAGAAACTACTTAATGATGGCTTTATCTACCCAGTTCCCTTGACTGAATGGGTTTCCAATACCATTCGTATGAATAAATAGAAAGGAACCATCTATGTATGCATGGAATTTTGTGACCTGAACAAATCATGTCCTAAAGACAACTTCCCAAAACCTTTCATCGATTAGATTCTCGACGAGTGTGAAGGAAGCGAAGTTTTTTCTTTCATGGACAGATTTTCAAGGTATAACATAAGACGACATTTATTTGTCCTTGGGGTACTTTCACATACTGGAAGATGCCTTTTGACCTTAAAAACACTGGAGCAACCTTCCAATGTGCTATGACCTTTGCATTCCACAATCTTAAGCATATAGTCAAAGCTTATCTTGACGATCTTGTTGCTCATTCTCATAAGAGAGTGGATCACCCTAAGCACCTTCGGCTAGTTTTTGAAATATGTTGTCATTATAGAATCTGGTTGAACCCTTATAAATGCATATTTTGCGTTAGGTCTAGCTGTCTTCTAGGATTTTTAGTTTCTGATACCAGGATCATGGTAGATCTGTTAAAGGTTGAGGCAATACTTTGATTTCCTCCCCCATTCACTATTCGACAACTTCAAGGTTTACAGGGGAAAGCCAACTTTTTACGTCATTTTATAGTAAGCTATGCCAATATTACTAAGGGTTTCAAGCATCTTTTGAAGAAGGACACCCCTTTTATTTGAGATGAGTGGGCCCAGGAATCCTTCGATGCTTTGAAGAAAGCCTTGGTATCAACGCCTCTGTTGAAGTCTCCTGACTATAGTAGGGATTACTTGCTTTATTTCACTGCGTCTGAAGAGATAATTGCTATGGTTTTGGTTTAGGAGGATGATGAGCTCTGTGAGCATGTCATCTACTATCTTAGTCAAAACTTAGTCAGTCTTGAGCTCAAATATTATCACATTGAAAAGATATCTTTGGATGTCGTTCACGTAGTCCAACAATTACGGCATTATATATCTCTTTCCAAAACTATGGTGGTTGTTGATTTCAATCCATTTCAATACGTCCTTACCAGGCGTATCATAAGGGGAAAATAAAATAAATGGATTGTCATTTTACAAGAATTTGATCTCGATTTCACTTTTGCGAAATCCAAGAAATCACTAGTCTTTGCAGAGTTAATATATGACTTCCCACGATTGGACGAGGATGTTATTCATGTTGATTCATTTGTGGATGAAAACATTTCCCATGTTTCATCATCCGACCCCTGGTATGGAGATATTGTTCTCTGTCTTCAAACTTTGAAGTTTCCTCAGCATCTCTCACAAGATGACTGACGATGTTTACGATACCTATCTAAGAATTACATTATCATCATCGACACTTTGTATCACTGAGGAATATAAAATATCCTGTGTCATTTTTTAACTCATGAAGAAGCCGAGTCAGTTCTAAACGATTTCCACAGTGGGGCTTGTGGTGGTCATCTATCCGGGCTTGCGAAAACCCAAAACATTTTACAAGCCAGTTATTTTTGGTTGTCTATCTTTAAATATTGTATTGAAGTGGTTAAGAAGTGTTACCCCTGCCAGGTGTTCACTCGAAAAATGTGCTCACATCCATACCCTCTCCATCCAGTCATTACCGTCAGTCCCTTCACCAAGTGGGGGGTGGAATTTTTGGATTGAAACCCAACTTCGACTGGGGGTAATCAAAAAATTATCGTGCCCATAGACTACTTTACAAAGTGGGATGAAGCCATTCCTACAGTTAAATCCTATGGGAAGATTGTCGCCTTCTTCATATTCAATCAAATTATCTCCAGGTTCGATATCCCGAGTGAGATTGTCACTAATCATGACAATCACTTTCAAAATGAAATGATCGAAGAGTTAGCATCCAATATGGGTTTTAAGCATGTACATTTGTCCCCTTACTACCCCCAGTGAAACGGACAGGTAGAGGCCGAAAACAAGTCTCTCAAGATCATTTTGCAGAAAACTGTCAGCCATAACAAATCTGATTGGCATATTATGCTATATCCCATATTTTGGCCATACCGAACCTCGATCAAGACTGCCACCAGATTTTCTCCTTTCTAGTTAGTACATAGTGTGGATTCGATCTTACCTATTGAATGTGAAATCCCTTCTCTTATATTGGAAGTCGTGCTCCTCCCTTACACTTACAATCTCGAGCCATGCCTCATACACCTAGAGAGGCTTGACGAGCATCGTCAAAATGCCTCTATGTTTATCGAAGCAAAAAAAATATGTGTCAAGGTCCAATCAGATAAGTTTGTCTGTCCTCGGTTGTATGGTGAGGGTGACTTTGTCCTTTTATATGATCAAGACAAAGAATTGTTGGGGGAAGGAAAGTTCAAACCCATGTGGAACGATCCCTATATCATGTCGCGTGTCTTAGAAAATGGAGCCTATGAGTTAGAAGATTATGAAGGGAACATGTTGGACAAACCCAAAAATGGGATCTACTTGAAATGATATTACATTTGAGCCCCAAGCTTGGGTGTAACTCTTTGTATAATAATTTAATTTACTATATATATCTTTTCCTTTTATTTTTTTCTTCAACTTGCTTATAGAGTTTTCATTTGGTTGGAAGATGTCAACGGAGTCTTCGATCTACTGAGGATTCATAGATGGAGCCAGTTGTCATACATAGAACTTGGCTTCCATCGCTTGGATGGTTTACTCACCCGAGGGTCTACTGGTGTCTTCAAGTGGTGTATGCCTAGGGCCATTCACTAATAATGTGGCCAAATATAGCGTCGTTATAGAACTTTTGCGCGATGCCATTTCACATGGTATTCACTCTTTGGAGGTTCACCTAGATTCCCAACTAGTAATATTTGAATTGAACAACAGTTATCGTGTGCACAACCCTACATTACTTCGACGATTCCTACGGGTACACTTTTTAGAATGACAGTTTGATTTTATTACTTATCATCACATACCTAGTAGTTCTAATTATGTATCTGATTCTTATGCTAATTTGATTTTATATTGGCATTTCTCACATAACTAAAGCAAAGAAAACATTCTCATCAATGTGCACATTGTAATATAAGTAAATTCGAAGAACCATGTTTTATATATATTTCAAAAAACATGATGTTTATAGTACAAAATTGGGGCCAACACCCTCAATACACATATACAAATGACTATACAAAATCCATGACATCTATGCCTGTGGCACCATATGTGTGTCATGATAACATACTACAGTTTTTGCGAGATGCTGAAAGAGTCACACCCAAGATCTGGGCATGACAATCACCTGTCGCTACATTGCCTCCGACAGATCCTCTACCTGAATCATCAGAATCCTATGTGTCAAACGAGATAGGTTTCCCTGCATGTTTTGAAGGATTCTCTCTAATTCTCCTCCCATTGCCTCATCTCCCCAGTGCCTATGATGATGTCTTGGAATCCCATCTGGTCGTCACGGACCTACCTCTACGTCACACACGTGTCTAGTTAGTACTTAAACATCATCCAATTTTTTTTTGTTTTACTATACAAAAATACAAAAAAATGAAATATTTAAAAACTTTGACATACCTATGTCCCCGTAGGCAGTCCCTGGTGGCAATGGCATGTCAGGGTCCCCTCTAAAGTCAATCCCTACATAGGGGTACTCATTTAGATTAATGACCTGTTGTCTCCACCAGTAAAAGAAATCATCGTTTTAGGGTGTGGGAACCCTAACTCCCCCCTTCCATATCATTACCTCAGTCCACCATGCCATGGATATATCACGAGGTCCTCAAGGAATGATCTCAAATCTAGGTCCCAAACCTGGAATCCGCTCGAAGAAAAAGCTACACAAGATGGATGCAAACTTGAACTTCCTCTTGTCACCTTGTTTACATTCTGTCAACTGACTCTTCATATTATCCAGTAGAGAGGTGCACCAATCGTACACCGTGGGTCTCAAAAACTCTACAGAGTAGAACATAAGTGGCCTCGATGCCTGATGCAATGAAACTGATCTTATGATCTAGGTCAAAATGAGGACAACAATCTTGAGGCTTAGATTGTTTATCGCTCAAATGGGGAGTTGACTCCTAACCTTCTCAGTCCCTGCTATACAGTGAGCATATATGTACTCTTCTATATTCATATCATTCCTAGCTCCTCGGGATTTGAGGTTCACTACCTCACCCCTACGCGACAACCTCGTCAAGAAACATATATCCTCGACTTCAATCCTTAATGTTTTCCCATCAATCTTGAAGCTCTCACTATCTGGATCCCAGTAATCCACGATCAACTGGAGAAACCTCACTTGGGCCCTCATCCCTTTGAGTGCCCAAAACTTGTACAAATCCCATGTTTTCAAAGCCATTTGGACCCCATATCTCTTTCCACAGCAGCATCTACCTCCTCATGTTCCCTTTCCCTCCATTCTATCACCATCCTTCCAGAGAAACATCATTTTTTGAGTTAACAACCATCAAAAACCTTCTTTATGGACATATACGTGGGCTGCAAAATTCACAGTCATGTATAGGGATGAATATATGTAATCTATATTTTACATAATCACGTATAACCTCGCGTATATGCGACCCGATGAATGGTAGCCCGCGTACACCTAAATACCTAATTTACACTTTAAGTAACTCAAAATTTGAAACCTATATACAAAATGTAATCCACTATAAAGGAAGAGGAGGGGAAGAGGAATTAGTTGGTCAAGACGGTCTCTGATTCCATCACTCGACGCTCCCACAATCACCAGTTGAAGATCAGAGGTAATTTGCTCCAAAATTCACTATTTAGGGTAAAAAAGTCAAATGACATAGTAAAATTTTGTTTTTGTTACTATTTAGAGAAGTTTTTACTCACTTTACATAGTTTCGGATCGTATTTTCGCCTAATCGAATAATATAGCAGTGGATTGAGTTGCTTTTTGTAGTTTTCGCTAGGGATTCTTGTGGTTTTTAGCATTATGTTGACCGTTTGTAACTACAGATAGGTATTTTCTCTACCCAACATATAGGATAGGTATCCATTCCATCATGCAAACTTGCATTTTCCTATAATTGTCACTCATATGCCTTAGGTACGAACCCATTTTTTAGCAACACAGAACCCTCCATCTCCTACAACATGTGTCGTTATCAAATGTTAGAGACTTACCAAACATGGGTACCCTAGTTAGATCCTCTGCTCCATTTGGTGCCCATGCAAATATTTTTTTCGTAGCACTGAGAGTCCGTAACTAATACATAACTTTATGTTGAGCTTCATTTCTCATTCATAATCATGCTGACCTATTCCTAGAGGAATCCCAATCGAGTTTGATTTAAGCTCTTTTCCGACTCATTTTCAAAAAGAAAAAAGATTTCTGAGTGAACTTGTCTCTTTCAAACTTGTAAATTGGATTTGAAAGGACGTCTATTTGGTACAATTTTATTCATTTTTCACACAAAGTAGACTAAGATTATGAAAAAGGATATTTTTTGGCGTTGAGTTGTGATTACATCTCATGTCCTTGCTTGTAGTATTGAGCCTATTGTCGGTTCTCGCTTTGCGTTATAAAACATTTTCCTCAACAATTTTGCATCCTCAACCAAGGAGAGACTCATTTATATCCTTTGAACTTGACACCCTATACCCAGGAGGGAATATTCCTCCAAGTGTCCATCTCTTGCATGCACTTCCTTGAATTGAGCATAGGTATGTTCCACTGCTGGAACTAGTTTTTCTTACTTGCGACACTCGTTTCCTCCTCTGGATCATAGCATTCATTTGACTATGAAAAAAAAATATATAGGCAGGAAGGGAGTATTATCTTATATTGGCAGCAGTCATGTCTCCTTTGAACATAGCACAAAGTTATTGAGTCTAGTTTTTATCATAATTTTGGGTTTAGCGTGGCCTTAGGAAATTGATCTCGTTACAAAGAGTTTTCTCCCCCGACGGATTACTCTTCTAGTCCATATGGAGAGTTTTATTGATGCCTCATGCATCTCATGGTTTCATCATTGAGTCTATGCTACTAGAGTCTTCATATGTCTCATGATCTTGTTCAAAGGATGTCTATCAACCTATGTCAGCCATTCCTCAGAAATATTGAATTTTCATGTCAACCATACCCTCAGTTTGTATCAGAATCACATGAAGTTGTAGTCCTATTATGCACCCTCATCCTACTTTCCTCATTGGTAGGTAACCTTGAACCCAGCAGTTGACAGTTCATCATTGGTCGTTGACTGGGTGGTTTCCATTATGCTCGACGAAAATACATATATTCACACATTGGGATTCATGCAATGTCTTGGATTCCATTAGCCTTATTGGTGGTTTCCTCGCCTTTCTCAACAGTTTTCCTCATTGGATACTATTCAGAGTGTTTTTTTTCGTGTACTGCTTGCACTTGACACACACGAAAGACAGATAGGGTCGTTGGTTCTTGAGCATGTTATTCATCTAATTTCCTCCAAATCATCAGGATCCTTCTTTGTACCTCATACTAAATGATGAGATATGCCTTAATGCTCTCCTTTCAGTGGGTCTCCTTCCATCGACTTCAGCTCATCTATTCTGGAAACGAGACCTAGATTCCTATGAGTACCTAGAGGCTTGCAGTCATTAGTGGTGGGTTCTCCCACCATCAACAGTTGGGAATACATCAATGTCCCCTGATCGATGGATTCTTCAAGTGTTTGACCCTGACTCCTTTATTCACACTTGTAAGAATGTACTCAGTGCCTTGATACCTACTTTCATCATTGTTAGTTTGTCTCACATTTGTTAACAATATACCTCAATGACCGGTAATAAAAAAAGTCTCATTGTGTTCGACCTCAACTCCTTTATTCAAACGACGTATACTTGCACCTTTGGCGGATTGTGTAGAAGACTTGAAGAGATCAATATGTAGCCACAACTTTCCTCATCTTTTGCTTCCTTTTCATTGGACCAGTACCTGTGTGACTTTAGTGATAATGGGAGATCAGATTGTACTCCATTGTATATAGATATCTTCAGATTGATTTTGAGATTGGTTCTATTGGGCCTTTGTAACACCCTGTTTCCCCCAGTCTGTAAAAAT
>JASDQU011176356.1:11500-21997 GCA_032191745.1 Picea mariana
CAACATACTCTGCCTCTATTGTTGAAAGTGAAACAACCTTTTGTAGTTTTTAAATCCAACTTACTTTTGTTCCACCTATAGTAAAAAAATACCCTATGGTGATCCTCCAACTTTCTTTATCACCTTCCATAACTGAATCAACATATCCCTGTAGAACAATGTCTGAACCTCCAAAACATAATGCATGAGTAGAAATACCTCTCAAATACCTGGGAATCCACTTTACTTCCTCCCAATGTTCTTGTGTTGAGGGGTCCTAAATCCCTTTAACTCAATAGTAGGAACCAAACCTTCCATATAGGACCAATTAGAATCTGCAGTGTTTGATAGTGGAATGGTTCTCCATATTTTTCGATCCGGCCAAATAGTCGATGGGCTTTAATTAGTGATTGACAGGACGTCTTCTTATGAAATTTCCTTCTTCAGTTTAAACATTCTCTTTTTGCATTTTCTTTTACTAGGTGGGGCTGGTAAAAAGGATGTGTGATGGTATAAACCATATGGTAAAAAGGGAAAAATAATTATTGGAGAAGGTTGAGCTTGGGATAACCCTCGTGCTCAAGCATGCAACCAAAGACTTTCACACATGTGACAAGCCTAGTAATAATACATCAACTTGTTGGTATTTTAATTATTGACTAAGATAAAACTATCGAAAGAAAACATACATGCAATAAAATGATGGAAATAAAATCAGTTTCCTTAGATCTAATCACTAATCACATATTAACAAAATGATTTTCTTTCCACCATTAGAGACAATAACTATAAAAATATTAAATCAACTAACTTATCAACAGATTAAGAAACTCTTACTGTTACAAAATCCATTCATGAAACAAAGCTAGAAGTAGTTCCTCCTCAGATCCAGTCATATATTCCTTCGATGAAAAACAAAAGTTTGTCTCCGGTCCTAGACATGACTTCTCAATTAAGGTAGTTCTGAAATAGTTCTTTACAATTCCAAAAATGAGGGTCTTTTCCAAAACCATCGACCCTTTCTAAAAGGTCAATCCTCTTATTTATAAAAAATCATTAACTAAAAATAACTATCAAAAGTGCAAGCCGAGTAAAACAACACAACACCACATGGAGATTCCATCTCTCTATCTTCTAAGAGTCATTGAATGGTTTCACTAAAGTGGATGAATTTTCTCATACTCTCACCATTTGACAAAGAGTTACTTGCATGTTTTGGCATATGAGAATATTGTTGGTCCATCGGGGATGAAAGGATATTCTTTACTTCTACTGCTCATGCCCGATACTTGACTATTTTGACCCTTAACTGTTGTAATATTGTTTGAGCCTTGAATGGGTGCTCCATGAACTGTTGTAATTGTCCTGGCGCCATGTTCACCACATTTTCTATCTGTGCAGTCCACACCAAGTCTTGTTCTACATGTTGTTTTACAATCTCATGCAAGTTAAGAAAGTCCTCGGGTGAGCTGAATTCTGGGAGACTGATGTCTTTCATCTTCCGATTAATCTTGACCTAACTTCTTTCGAAATCGACCCATTTCTCTTGAATTTCCCGTTGAGGTTCTTGGGCCATTTTCACCCAGTATTCGACATCTTTCCTTACCCAAACTATGTTGTTGTCCCTCAACACTCGAATGCCATGCTCTTCAATGTCTCGACCCTTTTGAACCACAATGATGTAATCAATTATTTCTACTTCTTGGTGGGCCTTCTCATACTATATTTCCACATATTTGTAGGTTTCTAGCACCATAAGAGTGTCTTATTGGAAGATGGTTATCCCCGTAGTAAAAAGGTGTTGTTCATTTTTTAATTTGTTGTAGGGATATTGGAATTCTCTTCTCAAAAACACCATGGCCTGTGTGTATAATTCTTGATAGTATTTATCCAAATGGCGTAGATGCTTCAACTCCTTTAGTGCAATGGCCAACTCCTATTCATATTTCCTTTCTCTATCCAGGGTAGCATCTGTGATTTCCATCCCTGTGTCGATAAGCTCGGACGTTTTGGCATGCTCTATGCTGATTAATTTATCCTATGTGGTGATGAGGATCAAACTGTCCAAAGTAAGCCTCCTTTTCTTAGTCATTCTCTTCATGTTGGATTTACACTTTCGATTATAGGATATTTCTTGTATATAAGTGACCTCATCAATAGGTTCAGGGATTTTATTTTCTCCCCAAGTAAGAGTGTTTCCTAGGCTCTCGATGGTGTATATATATTCAAGACTTGGTTCTTGATCATTTTCTATGTGTATCAATGCTTCAACCTCTGGTTGTTGATCATCGGGTGGTAAGGCACTAGCCAAAACTAAGGTATCAAGGGTAGGTTCGATACTTACATGGTAATCGACTGTTGAGATGTCTATTTCCTATTGTGGAATTTATTCTTCTTATTTGCCCGATCCTGGCTCATCCCTCGAGCTATCCATTAGGGTTCCCGATATGTCAAATGGATCAACATCCAAGGCACTTTCTACCTCATGCTCATTCTATGGATGAATATGACTTGGAGCATTGAGACTCAGGGTGGATTCTCTCTTGGGTTATTTCTCCTTTGCAATTTGCACTAGAGTGACCAGAAACACCTTTGAACTCTCCTCATCATTGTATATTTTTATTGAATCGAATAAGGTATTTGGTAGACTTTTTATTCTTGATGTCCTTTCTATCTCGTGCCGACCTGAAAATTCCCATGGTGATCTGACCTATGGTGGTAGAGCTTCATGGTTTTTTGACCTGGTTGTTTCTTCAATCTGTATTGGCTCTAGGCCACTTGGTTCTCCTTAGCTTTCGACTGGGTCATCATCTGGGATCCTCATCATTTCTATCAGATCGGGATCATTTTGAAACTAATCAATGATCCTCTCTACCCCTCATGTCAAGAGTAATCCCTTCTCTGTGCTTTTTTTGTCTCTGCCTCCCTGATTTTGTCCTTGGACCTGATGACCTCTTGAGACGACTGCTCTATTGTTTCCACGTATTCATCCATGCTCATGGCCTTGAAACTGGTCATTTTAGGATTGACCATTCTCTACACCAACTCATCCCAGTCTTGGGTGCATGTTATTACATAAATCTGTAAGTGCGGACCCAAACCGATCTCCCTAGATCCACCTGGATCTAGAACAAAGCGAGACAGAGTATGACTCTTTCCCTAGATTCTAACCATTGAATTAAATAGGAGGCAAGAACGAAGAACATACCTCCTATGATCTTTGCTTCTCTCGCTTTGCTTTAGTTCTCTCATGCAGCCAAGACCAAGACAACACAAACCAACCAAAGTGAAGAAAGCACGATCTATTCAACAATCAATCTATGTATATGATCAAGGAGTTATACAATAAAGTGGAAATAACTTTATGGGAAAGGAACATATTACTGTATCATATTAATGGAAAGTAAAGATTACAACCTGAGCCTTGATGTCGTAAACTTCCTTTCGATGGCCCTTGGCTCCGACATACACACTTGCTCACTTGCATGAAGAAGATTAACCACTTTGGATAAACTTGTTGGAGTCTCCAAGCTGCTGTAGCTTCAGTCCTTCACACAATTCTTTCACCAATTCTCCAATGAATCTTGCTTAACCTTGCTTGCTTGCTTAATCTTTTCCATGAGAATTCCCTCAATATATAGGAGAGAATGAATTAGTTACTTGGATAAGAATAATCCCAAAATATCAGGGAATCCAGTACTAGGATAACCATTCGAATGACATCTCATCCTTCTAGAAGATTCCCTTCTAGAAGCATCAAGAATTCATCTTTTTCCTTGCTTTAGAAAGAGTTTTCACCCTATTAGTTCAACACAATGCGAACTTATCACACCCTGGCTTAAGGCAGCCTACGAGAATAGGTCATTCTCGCAGGCAAATGTATTAGTCGCCTGCGAACCTCCTTCAAAAATGATATTTCTGGAAAGAGAAGAAAGTAACTTTTCTCAGGAGAAAGTTCTTATGAAGAGCCTGAGTACACCATCATCAATACATCATCATGATGACCAAAATCATGGGTAACAGAATGCCCCCCAAAGTATGAGGGTGGAACCAATGACATTCGATAGACTTTGTAAGCTGTATGTGTGTGTCGAGAACCAGGAGCACATTTAATCGGAAACCTGCGAACAACCAAGCATCTACAGAATATCATATAAATCAATTCTGAGGTAGGCATTCCCATACTCAGATCACAAACTGATGACATTATAGACATGGGTCATGGCCACCAATCATACACTGTGGATCCATGCTGTCAAAATATAGCATAGCCACCGGAATACACTATAAATCTATGCGAGAAATTTCAAATCAAGATGACATAGCCACGAGACATAGACAATGGATCTATGTTTCGCAAATTATACATACTCCATCACAACCTGGACCACAAAGATGATATCCAGGGTCTTCAATCTCATCACCCAAAGTACAAATCTAACCATGTGATTACATGTGTTGAATTCGAACATGGTAGAAACCACTTGATTACCGGTCATTAATGAAACCGTTAACAAGTGCGAGGGAAATCACCATTGATGTCAATGACTCCCAAGGTACCATAGTACAATCCATCAAGTGAAAATAAATGAGTTGAATTTGAACATCCAATAGAATCATTTGATCAGGGGTCAATGATGTAAACCCATTGTCGAAAGCAAGGAAACCTTTCATTGAGGCATGCAAGCTCCAAGGTACCAAATAATTTCTAAGTCTTGATTCCAGATAATGAGTTGAAGTCGACAGAACAAAACTCATCACAGGAGGACCTTGATGTATCCCCCATCAATGACATGAAATGAGTAACAGATTTTGAAGGTGAAACAGAGTATGATGTGAATTGGATTAGACACAGGGAAGGTCGACACAGAGAGAATGGATAACTGCAGATGGCCGATTCAATATAGGTTTCAGATGGACTTCTCTTGAACATATGAACAACACGACCAATGATTTGGAAACATTGGCTCAAAGATGACACAGGGAATGACCTTGTAATCCATCGAATGAGAGACAAATGGATTTCCCAAACCGACTTCAAATGATGAATAGGGGGTGTCATGTTCAAGAGAGACACTTACTGCCAATCAATATGAAGATGAAAACATATCCCTTTCCCAAATTTTCCCCCACCATTTCTGGCAAGTAGCTCTTTATTTTTACGCAATCTTGAGGAGGATAACATATGCTTGTTGATGTAAGCTCATCCTTCGGATGAGTCCCTCAGAGTATGTTTAACGAACCCTAAGAAGTAGTGGTTCGGTCCCATCACAGGTCTGTCATTGTTTGTTTAACGAGTCTAGAGATAGAAAACTCGAAGGTTTTTCAATATTATAGAGTTTGGAAAAACACTTAAAAGAGAACTCTCTCAGTTCCTTTTTCATAAAATAGTCTGGATGAGACCGAAAAAGAGATAAATTATCGCTCACCAGATGCTTACTTCAAATACTTTATCGAGCGTGAAAATAGCAAGGTCGCTCGACGATCTTTTCATGTTTAGAGAGTCTGAAAAGAGCTTAAAGAGGACTCCAGGGGGTTCCTTTTTCGTATAACATTGTTGAGCCCCAAAAAGTGATAAAAGTATGCTCGATCACGTTCTCATGTATTTACGAGTGCAAGAACGGACAAAAATGACGCTCGAGGTTTTTATAAAAACCATAAAAAACAATCAAAAACACGCGATAACAAAGAAAAACATGTCCGTAGCCCTGTATTTGATCATCAAAGTCAGCACGCCTGCAAGAATGACACTCAACATGACATTAGGGATTAGGGTTTAATCGATAAATAATCATAAAAAACCAAAATGATATAGTAAAAGTAAATAAAAGGAGTAAATACTCTTTTTTACCACACCATTTTTACATTTCCACTATTGAGCTCAAAAAACCCCTCTTTTACCCTCCAAGTTCGGTGATAGATTGCAGGAGCTACGAGAGACCATTTAGCGAGCTGTCTACGATAGTTAGGTAAGATCTTTGTCCTTAACACTTTCATGGTTTAATTTTGTAATTTCATTGGTTAAATTTTCAGTTTTAAGTTGATTTTTCAAGCCTTATATGTCCGCTGCCATTCTCGCAGGCAGGCCATACGGGGCCTGCAAGAAGGATGCATTCTCGCAGGTGAGCCTAAAGCCACCTGCAAGGTTCTCGCACTGTGCACACAGGGCACCTGCGAGAACCACAAAGCCCAAATATTTTTTTAAATTTTTAACCAATGAAAAAGATCCAAAGCATGAAAGAAGTTGTTAATCCTCTTATTGTGTTCCTTTTACAGATAATTGGCCATCAACATGGTGCTTGAGTGGCGCGAAAGGGAACATGAAGAGGATAATGCAATGGCCAAAAATCATCCACCTACCATAGCTTCTTGAGAGACTGTGGTCTCTTTAAATACTTTCGCATCTCGGGCATGAGGGCCCAAGTCAGACTATTAGAGTACTTGGTGCGTATGTGGGACTCTGATCAGCAGGTGTTTCATGTGGGGGCCCACACATTGTCCTTAGACATTGAGGACATTTACTTTTTGACTGGATTTTCCCGATGTGGGTACTATGTTAGCCTGACCGGTAGCAGAGGTGGTGGACTACAGATGAGTGAGTATTTCTGTATACACTGCGTTCCTGAGGCTGAGAGAAAGAAAGGAAAAGTGGCTATTTGGGGGGTACGAGATTTGACCCTCCACACTATCCTATTCACCATAGCTTGGATGGATGAGAGTTCTTCTCCTCACATGGCATTGCAGAGTTATTTCCATTATTCCATCGAGTGTACTGAGCCTCGGGTGTTCAACTAGGAAGATGTTGTACTTCGCAGTGTAAAAAAAAATTTGACTAAATGCAGACGTGGTAACCTGAAGCAATTCAGGTATGGATCTTTGTTGGTGTCCTTCTTCCTTAAGAGGGTTCCCGTACTGAGACTGTAAGTTGAGTGGAATATACTGGGTCCCAGGGATCCAAGGATGGTGAGATGGTGTCGGCTCATGGCCTGGCACGTAGTAGGACCAATCATCAAGTATGATGATACTTTCTATGACTGGCTTCAAACCCAGATGTTGATGGTTGATGACTACGCTTATGCTGGGTTGGATTTCCGAGGAGATATGGACTTAGCACTACCAGAGGATACTCAGTGGGGTGACCTTGGTAAGAAGTACACACATTTTTCTCTTTTTAAATGTTTTTGAATTTTTAATCATATTCAAATGTTTTTGTTTTATATATTCATCCAAAAAATAATACAAAATCGTTTGTTGATAACAAAGATGTTGGACCTTACATAACTCCTGGCATTTCTCCCATCCAGCGACGAGGAGAGGTAGCAATAGCACCACAGTATGCTGAGGATTATCAAATAGTGGAACAGAATCTAGAGGGCTTGACTATAGACATTCCATACATGACTCTGGAAGAGGTTCCATGACGCGATCACTGTCATACTATAGGGGTATCAGCATCTATGAGTCAACTGCTCCGTAGGGTTTCTAGGGCAGTTGTGTGTTACCGTGAACGTCATCCATGACGTCACTTTGTAGAAGCTATAAGCTTCAATTTTTGACATTTTGGTCTTCAGACAAACTTTTTGTAAAAAACTCTTATGATCATTATATATACAGACGGCTTCTACCGGTTTACTTTATATTGTGTGAATTTTGATGTGTTTGATTTATAAATTATTCAAATGTTGGTCCAATACATAATTAGGCAATGCATCTGTTAATGTATTTAGACATCTAGGAATATGTTGATATTCAATATGATCAAAATAATGTTCCAAGAGGTGAATTCGCAAATACACCTGTAACAAAGTAGGACTTCGAATAGAGTAGATATTACTTAACTGTAGTACTACAAGCTGTGAGTCAAGTCACACAACCAAATGACGAATTTCGAGTGAGATAGCATCAACCAATAATTCAATAACGATGCTATACTCTGCAATGTTGTTGGTTGCACGACTGAGACACACACCTCGTAAAGATACAAGTTCATTTGTTGGGGCATAGATTGCCCACGCAGCGGAATTAAGGTTCCGAGTACTACGGCTAGCACCATCAGTGAAGCCAATATAGGGTAGCGAAGACTCCGACATCTGGAAATAAAACACAACGTCACATAAGGGTAGAGACCAGATAACGACCAAAGCAAACTATACTAACACACAAAAAGTATTATACATTAAAAATACAAGTAATTGTGCACATATGGTTTATGCATAGTACTTCTTCAAGTACAACCCATTACTGGGTTCACTCAAAGGGATACCATCGTAATCTACCAACTCATATGCTCCTTTTTCCAAAACTCGATGAACAATATAAGGACCTCGCCACATGGGTTCAAATTTCCCAGCTCCTAACACATCTCGATCTTGTTCATAGAGAAGAACAAGATCACCTTCGAAGAAAACACAAGGCTTGACATGCTTGTCATATTGGGCCTTGACACATTTTTTCTGGGCTTCTATTACTAGAGTGGCGTCATGTCGAGTTTCGTCTAATTGCATAAGATACAAAAGACGTTCTTCTTCAACAGAAGTGTTGGGTAGGATTTCAATAGCTAGTTTCAAAGAGGTTATCTCGCATTCTATAGGAAGAATGGCTTCCACACCATAGACTAACCGAAAATGCGTAAACCCAGTAGCGGACTTGACAGATGTCCGGTATGCCCACAATGCCGAAAACAACATTGTGTGCCAACTAGTTTTATGAATCCCTATCATACGTCGAAGCATAGTTATGAGAACTTTGTTAATCGCTTCGACTTGACCATTATCTTGTGGATAATAGGGCATTGAGTTATCATGGCAAAGATCCAACTTTTCCATAAGTTCAGACATCATAAAATTCCTAAAGTGGCTACCGTGATCAGTGATGATAGCTTGAGGAACACCAAAACGAGCTATGACGTGATTAAAAAGAAACAATGCTGCGGTCTTTCCAGTATTGTCGAATGTTGGCATCACCTCGGCCCATTTCGTAAAGTAATCAACGACTACAATGATGTAACCATTCCCCCCGGCCGAGTGAGGGTGACATGTCATGAAATCAATGCCCCATTTTGCAAAAGGACCAACTGAGACCACAGGATGAAGAGGAGCAGGATGTGACCGAATTTTTTGATTGTAGGTCTGGCATGCATGGCATTTATGAATGGCAGTAATGCATTCATTAAACAAAGAAGGCCAAAAATACCCTATGCGTAAGATCTTCTGGGAAGTAGCATACCCAGACATATGACCACCACATGCTCCGGAATGGCAGTCATTCAGAGCTTTCTCGACTTCATCGAATGTTAAAAAATGTCGAAAAACATAGTCAATTCCCCGACGGTAAAGAGTATCTCCGAGGATAATGTATTGACAAGCTTGATAGCGTATGCGACGTCGTTGAGTGCTAGACAAAATAGGCTATAAATTTTGATTTTGGAGATATATAATGATATCCCCATACCAAATATCATCAGTGCTAATAAGAAAAAGAGATTCATCAGGTAATGAATCAACTGCTACATTTTCCGTTGTATAGTGAGGAAAATCGCATATGAACTCAGCAAAAACTAAGTATTTATTAGACTTGGCACGATCAAATTCCAAGTCAAACTCCTGGAGTATGACAATCCATTTGGAGTATTTTCCCCCTAGCAATTTACGTGTCAAAATATGTTGCATAGGGTTGCAATGAGAAATCATCATAGTCTTGCGTGAGAGGATATAGTGTCGGAAGCGTTGAACGGCTTGAACGATAGCCAAAGCTAGTTTTTCGACATGTTGATACTTGATTTCAGTAGGTGTGAGACTTCGAATCAAGTAATAAATAACATGTTCGTCGTGCGCATCATCCTCTTGGATGAGAACCATGCCAATAGTGTACTCCGAGGTAGCAAGATAAAGGAAATAATTGTGACTATAATCAGGAGGAAAGAGAAGCGGGGCTCGCGTTAGGGACAACTTTAAAGCTTCAAAATCATTGTTGGAAATGGTATGCTAGACGAACTCTAAATATTTCTTTAACAACCGTGTAAAACCACAAGTGATATCGGCGTAATTAGGGATAAAATGACGAAGAAAGTTTGCTCTGCCCTGCAAACTTTGCAACTGGCGCAGTGTAGAAGGTGGAGGGAGATTAAGGATCAACTCAACCTTAATAGGATCCACCCGGATCCCTTGACATGAAATGATAAAATCTAGAAGACGGCTGGATTCTATGCAAAAAATGCATTTATGAGGATTTAAACGTATACGATAGAACCGACAGTGAAAGAAAATGGATCGGAGGTGGGTAGGGTGATCGACTCTGTGCATAGAATGAGCTGGTAAATCGCCCAAATAGGGTTGAACGATATGCTTGTGTTAGCGATATTTTTTGTAAGGGGGTTAGAATGCAAAGGAATGGGTTAAAAACCCACTTGTCCTAAGTTTGGGTGCTAATGCGCCCATGATTAAATGAAAATCAAGTCTGGATGGCAAGGATCGCGGTACCCGGATCAACGGCACAGATGCGATTCTGGACCCCCCCCCC
>JASDQU011176356.1:22038-32645 GCA_032191745.1 Picea mariana
GGGGGGGTCCGGAATTGGGCGCGCAGCTTTCCAACAGCCCAGATCAGCGCGCCCGGATCAACGACACTTGGATAATCTTTTCCTTCTTAGAAGCTCTGTGTTTAGCAAGGTGGACCTCCTTCCCATCATGTCATCTTGTAGACATATCCTCCTCCTAGCCGTGCAATGAGGCTCACACCCTTCTGCCCTCTCCTCATCTTCCGACATCTGTCGCTTCCCCCTCTCTTGGTCCACATGGTCCCTTTCCCAATACATTCATCGCTTGCCATGTGTCCTATCCCCTCCACGTCAACCTCCCACTAAAACATGCCCATCACATCTACTCTCCTACCTCCTTCTCTTATCACCTTTTTCCATGTGTCTCCCCCGTAACCTCTCTCGCCCCCTCATCACTTCATACTCCACTCCTCGCTGTTTTGGCCCCATCACTCCGCTCCTGTGCCCCACCTTCCACACTGGTCTCCATGCCTATTCTTTAGGCCAGTCAGTTATTCCAGGTGGCAATGCGAGGAGTCTTCCATATCCTGAAGTGCTGAGTTGGCCATGTCATCCTCAATCCCTATGAAGCAGTTATTGAAGAGGTTGGTGGTGGTTAGACATTGTCTCCGCCATAATGGGAAGGTCCGGCAATGGATTAAAGGCACGTTGATTCACCAATAAAACTATCAGAAGATCAATCGTATCTGCCATAAGTTGCATGACCATTCAGAGATTGCTGGTGTTAACTGTCAGAATCCATGCAGACGCAAAGCTTTTAATGCTACATCTCGATTTTGTTGATGTTGCTAGTTTGAGTATATGAAGGCGTTTTCGCCATTTTTGTATCTATCGATGGTAGAGATAAGCTCCCGACTGTAAAGTTTTAACGACCTTTCTGGTTTCTTGGTCATGTATTTGTGTTTGAGACTTCTTGGTTCATGACAAACAGTTCTCCTTTTCATCTATGTTTCATCTCATGCCAGTGAGTTCACAGTCGAAGGATTCGCATGGATTATTGCAATTTTGTTATGATAAAGGATTTGTTGTGACATTATTGTATTCTCTGGTTTTCTGTGTTTGAATGTAAGAGGATCTTGTGTTTGAATGTTTTCTTCTCCAGTCTGTTACAAACCTGATGTTTATGATAGACCTTCGCACTCTTCTCATGCAAGTCTTCCCCCCTACTCACCCTTTATTGCAACTTACTGTTTGAAGTTTATCAAGACCTCACTCGTCCATGCATTCCTGGCCCAGTTTCTGAGTTGAGACGACTGTTTTGAGTTTTCCTCCATTTGATCACCTCTTTAAAGAAAATCGTGACATTAAACTGATGGGTGTCAGGCTCTGCTCCTGCAAGCAATCTAGGAGTGACTTCTGACGCTAACATTTCTGGCGCCGTTGCTGGGGACGAAGTTGAATATTTTCCCCGGATTTGAACGACAAAGATCAACTGATTCTGAAGGTGCATCATATATCAAACTTGAAGATTTCTACTGTGCACTTGGTGACTCCATTGTGATGACTCCACTAAAGAGAACCTGCTCTATCAATTGTGGCTTCAAGAGGCAGACATATGAGGTCTAATCTGCACTTGCCTTTAGCTACACCAGAAGCTGATGTGGAAGTGGTGCGCAGAAAGGGAAAGAGCTTTGCAAAGAATTTTCCATCGCCGAAACAGGTAATACACCCTCCCCTTCTGTGAGAACTCCATTTTCTTGTTCATAGCTTCCTAGTCGTCCTTCCTCTGAGGTTTCCCATTTTCTGAATTTTGGGAGTGTTCCTGCTGAGTTTTCTCCTCCTGGTCTGGTATCAGGAAGAGAGATCCTTGTCACTCCCCCCTCCCTGGAAGTCTTGCCTCATCACAGACCTCAAGCTTCTGAAGGTTTCACTACCCCTCCTTTTGTTGCTACTACTACACATAGAGAAGCATCTATACACTCAGGTCCTTTGGCTCTCTCTCTGTTTTCTCCGTTGTCTCCTCCAAGAACCCCTTTTCCGACATCTCTCATCCATACTCCTTCTCCTCCAATTTCTCCCCTACCTAATATCCCTATGGCTGGTGCTAATTCCCCTCTGAACAAAATGGATGCCATAGTCGCTGCCAGATATGCTCCTTTGATTCTACTTCATTCTCTGAATCCCCTCCTTGCGGGAGATTATTTGAAATATATGCCCAAGTTCAGTGGGGAGGGAGACATAACTGCTGAAGAGAACCTAGCTGCTTTTTATAGTTACACAGACAACTTGAATATCGAGAGTGAATATGTCTGGATGAGAGTCTTTGTCTAGAGCCTCGATGGAGAGGTGAGGAAATGGTTCCAAGGATTAGCCCCTAGATCTATTGCTGGCATTGAAGCCTTGGATAACGTTTTCCTGAGGTAGTGGGGAGACAGAAAAGATTTCATGTATTACATGATAGAGTTTGGGTCTCTGAGGAAGATGGAAGGAAAGTCTGTCTCAGACTTCTCCAAAAGATTTAATAAGATGTACAATAAGATACCTGTAAAGATAAAGCCCTCAGAGGCCTCCGCCCAGATTTCATATGCTGGTGCATTTGATCTTGATTTCTGCCTGCTATTGAGAGAAAGAAGAGCTACCTCCCTAGCTCAAATGCAAGACGCTGCCGTATAAGTGGAATCCAACATATTGGTAGCAGACAAACTGAGGAACAAAGAAGATGCAGACAGAAGAAAGGGAAGAGTTGAAGCCTCAAATTCCATCCCATCATTGCCCCACCCTCAAGTGAATGAATTGGCCGAGATGATGAAGTTTCTGACCGAAGAAATGGAAAAATTGAAGGTGGAAAGGAAACAAGCATACAAGGGCCCTCAGAACACCGAAAATAAAGGAGGCTTCAGGAGGCCAAATAATATTTCTCCCCCAACTATGCATAGAGAAAGGGGAAGAGACAGAGAAGACCAGAGAATTCAAGCCCCTTTTCAGAACCATCTGGTGGCCCATGAGGAGGAAAGAGAAGCATATGAGCTGGATCCTGAAATCCACTGCCTAGAAGACACTCCTCCTTTCCCTCATCTCACTCAGACTACTTATGAAGAGTCTCTCATGGATGGTCAGCTGAATGAATTGAGCAAGTGAGACAAAGCTAGTGGCGGTCGAGGCAGGTACAACCTGAGGTCCGACAAAAGAGCAGCAACACCTGATGTTCCTGATCCATTCAATAGGACAGAGAAACCTGCTAATGAAGTAGCAGACGCTAACAGAGGTAAGAAGTCTCAACCTCTCTCTCCCATTGTCCATAACCATGTTCTTGAAATTAGAGAAATTCCAAAGCCTATGTCTTCTTTCAATTTCGAACAAGAAATTCAAAAGATCATAATCCTTGTGTCACTCACTGAGTTAATTAAACATGGGGAATTCAAAAAGCGCTTCTATGAGCTGTTGAAGTCCAAAGCCTCATACCCTCTCACAAACTCCATAAACCTACAGGATGAAAGGCCTACAGTTTTCCTAGGTCCCATGGTAGAAGACAGAGATGATTCATCCCCTCCCTTCTACACATCCCTGAACATACATGACAAAGTGCTACATAATTTCCTTATGGATTCAGGGGCCTCTCACAACCTCATGCCCAAAACTGTCATGGAAGAATTAGGATTGGAAGTCACCCGAGCCTATCATGACCTCTATTCTTTTGACTCCAGGAGGGTTCGGTGTTTGGGAGTCATCAAGGACCTAGTAGTTTTCCTATTTCAGCTACCCATGAAGAGTATGGTCATGGATATTGTGGTAGTTGATGTTCCCCCCAAGTTTGGCATGCTGTTGTCAAGATCGTGGATAAAGAGACTAGGGGGAACCTTGTCGATGGATCTCACATAAGCCACCATTCTAGTGTTTGGAGGGGAGCATAGGAGACTGTACAGAGAAGCCCAATTGGACTACATAATCAGTGATGAAGCCAACCCTACCAATCATCCCATGTATGCCTTGGACATTGATTTAGGCTCCAGTCTATTACAGCTCACCCACACCCCTGAGGCTCCTTTACAAATTAGAAAGCAGCCCATTCTTAATCAGGAGACTCCCCCTCCAACTACCTCTATTTGGAAGATGTTCTTTGATGGAGCTTCCTCCAGTATGGGTGCAGGTGTCGGAGTGATATTAATATCACCCTATCGAGAGACCATATCTCTGTCATACAAGCTAGAATTCGAAGTCACCAACAATGTGGCAGAGTATGAAGCTCTGGTTCTGGGATTAAGAGCTGCCAAGGAAATGGGAATTAAAGAGATGGTTGTGTTTGGAGATGCAGAATTGATTGTTCAACGGGTCAAAAATGTTTATCAGGCTAAGAATCCTCGGCTCAGGAATTACAGGAACAAGGTTTGGGACCTAGTTAATAATTTATTCCTGGATTTTAACATATCTTTCATTCCAAGGGAAGAAAATGCTTCAACTGACTTTTTAGCTTTCACAGCTAGTGTGCTCGAAGTTCCCATGCTACCCACTGCCGGGTCTGATGTTGAAATAAAGTACATACCTTCTATACCAGACAATGTCAAATACTGGAAGGTGTTTGAAGATGATCAAGAAATTGAGAAATTTCTCCAGTCCATTGATGATTTTTCCACAATGCACATAGATGATAATTCTGATGAGAAAGATGATCATCACCCTGGGGAATTTGTGAATGAAATTTCTGATAACCGGATCATTCAGCTACCGAGCAATCACATTCCGAAAGGACTGATCCTGTTAGAAAGATTGTTCGATGGGAATGATGTGGCAGTGAAGGGTAAAGTTTCAGGTGATAATGATGACACAGCTGAATGCAACATAGGCACACCTGAGGAGCCTAAATTGGTCAAGCTGTCAAGGAGTTTGACTGAGGAGCAGAGAGCTGGATATACTAAGTTGCTGAAGGAATTTGCTGATGTGTTTGCATGGACCTACGAAGACCTTAAAACATATGACACATCAGTCATCAAGCATAAAATCCCACTGAAAGAAGAGGCTAAGCCGTTCAAGCAGAAGATGAGACAAATAAATCCCATGTTGCTACATGTCATGGAGAAAGAGGTAAAGAAGATGTTGGATGCCCAGATCATTGTCCCCTTGAGATATTCAGAATGGGTAGCCAATTTGGTCCCGGTGAGAAAGAAAAGTGGGGAAATCAGACTCTGCGTTGATTTCAGGAACCTGAATAGAAGTTCCAGAAAGGACAATTATCCCCTGCCCAACATGGAACATATATTACAGAGAGTCACTGGCGCATCTAGGATATCCATGATTGATGGTTTCTCTGGATACAATCAGATATCAGTCATGCCTGAGGACAGAGAAAAGACAGCCTTCACCACTCCTTGGGGCACATTCATGTATGCCAAAATGCCTTTCGGACTGATGAATGCAGGAGAAACATTTCAGTGGGCCATGGACATAGCCTTCATCGGAGAGAAGGACCAGTTTGTGGTGATATATATGGATGAAATCACAGTCTTCTCTAAGACTGATAAAGAGCACTGTTGCCACTTAAAAAGAGTTTTCCTGAAGTGTCAGAGGTGTGGCCTATATTTAAACCCCAAGAAATCACTATTTTCTATGCATGAGGGAAAGCTGCTAGGTCACATAGTGTCAGCAGAGGGAGTAAGGATTGACCCGAGCAGGGTGGAAGCGATCCAGGCCCTGTCACTTCCCAGGTCTAAGAAGAAAGTTCAGGCATTTTTGGGGAAGGTTAACTTTCTGAGGAGATTTGTCTCGAACTTTGCTGAGCTGGTGAAACACATCACAGCCATGCTCAGGAAGGGCCATGAAATAAAATGGACTACTGAACCCAGGGAATATTTTGCACAAATAAAGAAAGCATTGACCGAGGCACCTGTGCTAATCAGTCCCGATTATTCTAAAGATTTCCTGATTTTCTCATTTGCCTCTGATGACTCGGTAGCAGCAATCTTGTTGCAGAAAAATGATCAAGGACAAGAGAAACCTATTGCTTTCTACAGCAAGGCGTTGAGAGATGCTGAGCTCCGGTATGAGATCATGGAGAAGAAGGCCTATGCATTGGTGAAAGCTCTCAAAGCTTTCAGAATCTATGTTTTGCATTCAAAGATCACTGCATATGTCCCTTCAACCTCTGTGAAGGACATTCTTATACATCCTGACATAGATGGGAGAAGGGGTGAATGGATCACCAAGATCCTGGAATTTGACCTGGAGATTAAGCCCACCAAGTTGATAAAGGGGCAAGGTTTGGCCAAGCTGCTGGTTGAATCCAATTGCAGGGCCTTGGGGATTAACTTCATCAATGAGAAAGCTGAGTCATCTGACAGTAATTCTCAGACCATCATACCTTTAGCATCATGTCCCTGGTACAAGGATATCTTGTATTTTCTGCAAGAATTAAAGCCCCCTGACGGATTAGGAAAGAGTAGAGCCAGAGCGTTGAAGCTCAAAGCGGTCAGGTATTGTCTCATTGACCGAGCATTGTACTAGAGAGACCCTCTAGGGATACTGTTAAGGTGTCTAGACCCGCTGCAAGCCCAGAAGGTGATGTTCAATTTCCATAGCAGTCTCTGTGGAGGTCATCATTTTTGGAAGACCACAGCCCACAAAATCCTCTGGGCTGGGTATTACTGGCCTACTTTGTTTACTGGTGTCTGCAGGGAAGTCAGGGCTTGCATTAAATGCCAGAAGTTCTCAGGTAAGCAACAACTCAAATCTCTTCCATTAAAGCATGTAGTAATTTCGGCACCCTTTCAGCAGTGGGGATTGGATTTCATCGGAGAGATTCATCCTCCCTCAAGTGGCAAGCACAGATGGATCCTCACAGCGATTGATTATTTCACCAAGTGGATAGAGGCTGTCCCCACCAAGAGCACTTCTCACAAAGTAATCATCAGCCTCTTGGAAGACATCATAGCCAGATTTGGTTTCCCAAGCAGGATTGTCACTGACAATGCCTCCCCCTTTAGGTCTGAGCCTCTGATCAAATTTTGTGAACAATTCGGGATTTCACTAGTTCACTCTACTCCATACTATCCTCAAGGAAACGGACTGGCAGAGTCCTCCAATAAAATCCTAATCAAGCTTATCAAAAGGCTACTGGAGGAAAATCAGAGGGCCTGGGACTCAAAGCTCAAATTTTCTCTCTGGGCTGATCAGGTGACAACCAAGAAGTCCCTGGGCATCTCTCCTTTCCAACTTGTTTATGGAATAGAGGCCATTTTCCCCACTTAGCTTGCCTTACCTATGTCAAATTTCCTCCAGGACCTTGAAGGAGAACCTAACCATGTGATCAGAAGAATTCACCAGATGGCGGAGGTACAGCAGATCAGAGAGTAGGTCATGAATAGGGCCTACAACCATCAGCAGAAGATCAAGCAGGATTTTGACAGGAAGAGCAAAAAGAAGGAATTCAAGCAGGGTGACCTGGTAGTCAAGTGGGACGCACCCAGGCAAGACAAGGGAAAGCACAATAAGTTTGACGCCCTCTAGTTGGGACCTTTCAAGATCCTTGAAGCATGTTCGAACAATACTTACAGGTTGCAAGATCTAGAAGGCGAAGAAGTTTTTAATGTCCCAGTGAATGGGCATTTCTTGAAAAAGTGTTTTTTGTGAGCCACAGTTGTCTCTTTTTGTTTCGTTTTGTAAATATTGTTTCTGTTTTTGTTTTTCGGACTAATAAATGACTCCATAGCCCAACAACAAAGGCACCGAATCTGCAAAAGAGTTCTTAGAGCATCACAGGGATGACTCTATCCCCCATGGAGCCAGATGTTAGTGATATTTCTTGTAAGGGGGTTAGAATGCAAAGGAATGGGTTAAAAACCCACTTGTCCTAAGTTCGGGTGCTAATGCGCCCATGATTAAATGAAAATCAAGTCTGCACGGCAAGGATCGCGGTGCCCAGATCAACGACACAGATGTGATTCCGGACCCCCCCCCACCTTTCTACCTTTAAGCGGGGGGGGGGTCTGGAATCTAGAGCACACCTCTTCAACAGCCAAGATCGTAGCGCCCGGATCAACGGCGATAAAGGTAATTCTTGACCCCCCCTGCCTTTCTACCTTTAAGCAGAGGGGGGGGTCCGGAATTGGGTGTGCATCTTTCCAATGGCCCAGATCAGCGTGCCTGGATCAACGATGCTTGGATAATCTCGTCCTTCTCAGCAGCTCTTTGTTTATCAAGGTGGGCCTCCTTCCCGTCATGTCAGCTTGCAGACCTGTCCTCCTCCTGGCCGTGCGATGAGGCTCACGCCCTTCTGCCCTCTCCTCATCTTCCGACATCTGTCGCTTCCCCCTCTCTTGGTCCACATGGTCCCTTTCCCAATCCATTCATCACCTGCCATGTGTCCTATCCCCTCCACATCAAACTCCCACTAAAACATGCCCATCACATCTAATCTCCTGCCTCCTTCGCTTATCACCTTTTACCATGTGTCTCCCCCGTAACCTCTCTCACCCCCTCATCGCTTCATACTCCACTCCCTGCTGTTTTGGCCCCATCACTCCGCTCTCGTGCCCCACCTTCTGCGCTGGTCTCCACGCCTATTCTTTAGGCTAGTCAGTTATTCTAGGTGGAAACGCGAGGAGTCTTCCGTATCCTGAAGCGATGAGTTGGCCAGGTCATCCTCAATCCCTATGAAGCAGTTATTGAAGCGTTTGGTGGTGGTTAGACATCATCTCCGCCATAATGGGAAGGTCCGGCAATGAATTAAAGGAACGTAAATTCATCGATAAAACTGTCAGAAGATCAATCGTGTCTACCATAAGTTGCATGACCATTCAGAGATTGCAGGTGTTAACTGTCAGAAGCCATGCAGACGCAAAGATTTTAATGCTATGTATTGATTTTGTTGATGTTGCTAGTTTGAGTATATGAAGGCGTTTTCGCCATTTTTGTATCTATCGATGGTAGAGCTAAGCTCCCGACTGTAAAGTTTTAATGACCTTTCTAGTTTCCTAGTCATGTATTTGTGTTTGAGACTTCTTGGTTTATGACAAACAGTTCTCCTTTTCATCTATGTTTCATCTCATGCCAGTGAGTTCACAGTCAAAGGATTCGCGTGGATTATTGCAATTTTGTTATGATAAAGGATTTGTTGTGACATTATTGTATTCTCTGGTTTTCTGTGTTTGAATGTAAGAGGATCTTATGTTTGAATGCTTTCTTCTCCAGTCTGTTATGAACCTGATGTTTATGATAGAACTTCTCACTCTTCTCATGCAAGTCTTCCCCCCTACTCACCCTTTATTGCAACTTACTGTTTGAAGTTTATCAAGACCTCACTCATCCATGCATGACTGGACCAGTTTTTGAGTTGAGACGACTGTTCTGATTTTTCCTCCATTTGATCACCTCTTTAAAGCAAATTGTGACATTAAACTGATGGGTGTCAGGCTCTGCTCCTGCAAGCAATCCAGGAGTGACTTCTGATGCTAACAGATTGATATCATGAAAAGAATAAGACACAGCATGTTGAAACGTCGTGCCAGCGTTCTTAAGACCGAAAGGAAGTTTCCTTTAGGAAAAAGTACCCCAAGGACAAATAAAGGCAGTCTTATGTTGATCCTCGGGAGCAATGTTAATTTGATTATAGCTGGAGAAACCATCCATGAGAGAGAAGATTTCACTTCCAGCGTAGTCATCGACAATCTGATCAACGAAGGGGGTAGGAAAATTGTCTTTGGGACAAGATTTGTTAATATCCCTATAATCAACACATACACGAATACTTCCGCCTTTCTTGTCAATTTGGACAGGATTGGAAACCCATTCGGTAAGAGCCACCGGATAAATAAAGCTGGCTTTCAGAAGTTTCTCAACTTCGAGTTTGATAGCAGTCGCTTTGCGTGGGTGAACTGGACGAAGGCATTTCCGGAGGGGTTTAGTGCCGAGGTATGTCTTTATCTCATGTACAACAATTGCAGGGTCGATACCTGGCATCTCTTCGTAGCTCCAGGTGAAGATGTCATAAAATTCTTTGAAAAGAGACGTATAGGTGATTATTTCGTCAGCTGAACACGAAGCACCAATATGAACATTTTCAACAATCCCAGTTTTAATAGATATGTCAATGGGAATCGTGGGTGAGATATTACTTAAGCTCCCTTCAGCAAACACATCGTGTGTAGTCATGGGAACAATCGAGATGACAACAATGGTCGATGGAGGTGAAATCCGTTGGTAGTTCTCAAGAGTATGTTGCTCTAGAGAAAGTATGGAATGATGATGCCCATCATCCCAAGGGGTGTCCTCCATGATGGACATGATCATCTCATCAGTAGAAAAAATAACACGAAAAGGATCGGGAGACAACTCATCAAGAGAGGGGGTAGAAGGTGTTGCCGATTGAATGGCCTGATAGGCAGATTCAACTAGACTTAACAACATTGTGTCACCGAAACGAAGATGATATCCAGGGTTAGGGACAATCCAAGGGTCATGTGACGGAGGAAGTTCATGAGGCATGCTAGAGATCATGTTGATAGAAGCAACAAACGGGCATGGAACATTGGGCGGTTGTAACACCCTGTTTCCCCCAGATTGTAAATATAATTGAACTGGCCAAGGACTATGGCAAAACTCATAAGTATGAATATGTGTTGTAAATGGACCTGCAGGAAGAGGTCAATGAATGTAAATGATAGTTTGAATTTATTGCAGGA
>JASDQU011176357.1:6721-16988 GCA_032191745.1 Picea mariana
ATATGTATAATGCAATGAGCATGCCCTAGATTATAGGCATACACATATGCACTATGGATGAAATTTTGGAAATGAAAACGTGGAGTGCCAATATATTTGATGTTATATATGAGTGAGAGAGACTCAAATTCTAGGTTAGAAAATAGGTTATAATGTCACCACACCAAGGATTGTCTATGGATATGGAAAACAAATGCCCATCCAGAAATGTTTTTAATTAAAAAATATACTATTCGGGGGGACTAGCTTCCTATGGTAAAAAGTAGGAATGATGATACATATCATCCCAAAAGTAATCTATATCAATAAGTGAGTGACTCTAATATGTCTTTATCAGAATCAAAGATAGGGATACAAGAACCAAAACTACCAAAGGAGGTGGTGGAGGAGGGGGAAGTGAACGGTGGTGGAGGAGGGGGAAGTGAACCCATTATTAATGCCATGGGAACAAGAGGTATGGGTCACATACAAGAAATCTACTGAGGTAGAATGAAGACTAGTGGATGGAGGCTCCATTTATGTTGATACCAAAGAGACATAAGGCATACAAGGGATGTTTTTATTACATCAATAGAAAATGGTATATTTTCTGGCATTTTTTATCCCATGGAAGATGAATGGTACATGATTTGCATTGAATTCTCATCTATTTTAACATTAGAGGGGGAATTTCAAGAATCAATTTACTATTGGCCTAAAAATCCTTGCTCACATGAGGGCAAGGTCCTTTATTATAGGGTTTTTGTGCTCTTTTATAGAAGATTCCAAGTAACGAATGACCTTGAGGGCATCACAAAATCGGGGTAGCTTAGGACAATGATAAGAATAATGGCCATATGTATCACAAAAATCATAGGGATGATTCATATACAAAGAATTAATACACTTAGATGATGATTTGGGAAGGGTAACTTGCATAATAGGTGTATAAGGACTAGGTTTAAAATCATCGACATTAAAAAGTAATTTTAGTTCATGGAGTGAAGGACAATTATTAGTAGCATGTCCGATGAGATAGCATAAATCACATCGGGGTATGGCTATAAGTGAAATGTTCAAGGTGGCCATGGATTGTCTAGGGTTATTGGTGACCTGTTTATTCTTTAACTTCCCCCCTTTCTTCTTGTCTTTTCCCTCTTTCTCAACTCCTTTCCCAACTTTGGGAGGGATGGGATGGGCCTTTGTAGGTTCCCTAGGAAGTACAAGCAATTCCTATGAGTTGAATATGTTTAAAGGAAAGATAAGGAAATGTATAAGGAAAGAGGTGGGTAGGAGGATCCAAGTACCATACAAGGATCCCCAAAATAAGATTGAGCAAATTCATCATATCCATAATAGTTGTACTTGTTATTCCCACATGTGTAAACAAGAAAGAAATTTGGGAAAAGGGAGATCTTTGAGGAGGATTCCCACCTAATGTTGATGTTGAATTTACATGGGTTGAGGACTCAACAAAGGGATATGAATATGAACCGAGAGGCTTATCAAATGATGACACCGTATAGAAATTGGATGAACTTTGTTAGGGTAAATAAAGGTGAAGGACCATATTATGCTCCAAGTAATGTCGAGTATTTATAGAATCGAAGGATAATGTCAAAACAAGAGGTAATTGATTTATTCCCATCCAAAAAAGGGATAACATTGTTAGGATTTAGTTGAAACTTAGGATTGTGTTAAATTATCTTACCTATGGTGACAATTTTCCCATTATGGGGAAAACTCATTGTGTAGAAAACCAAAAAGAAAACCTCCTTTATTGTACATATGAAACTATGGCCCAAGAGGATGTTATATTACAAAGGGGCATTGTTGTAGTGGCTATTCGGACCCACTGACTAGACCCACTAGTCAAATAGCCATGTCAACTGAAGTAGTCAGTTAGGAAGTCAGGCGAACAATTAGAGTTGACCGATTGAGAAGTTAAGGAATGTAAGTGACTAGTAACTATATGTCACACACACACACACACACACACACACACACACACACACACACACACACACACACACAATATACATTGTTATGTAATGCGAAGATAGAGGTTGTTATGAACTGATATATAATAAAGGTTATTGATGGTTCTTCCCCATTTTTGTATGATTGTCTATATGTCTTCGTTATCTTGTATATAATGTTGTAGTGTGTAACTCTATATGTAAGGATTTGCTGGAAACCTTCTCGTACTTTCCCTTAGACTACAACATTGGTTCCATTGTTGGTAGTTCAGAATTCGGGCATGCACAAACAAAACACACATAGATTCTAACTTTTGAAGACATTCGCGAATGGTGGGAGCGTAACATTATCAATTATATAAAAAATTATGTAAGGAGAAATCGAATAAATCTCGCTGAAGCACGCACTCAATTCTTCTTAGAAACTCATGAATGATTTCTGGAATCCATTCTAGAAGCATTGTTCGCATACCTCAATCATCCTAATGTGGAGACCCACTTACAATGAGCAGTTGATGCACAAGACCATAAAAAGAGGAAGAAAAAACTTAAATGAGTGCGTCAAGAGGATCGTCGAAGAGTATATCAAATATCAAGCAATTGAAGATAGAGATTCAATTCATACCATCAAGAACAAATTCTTTACGAAATTGCATGATGGATTCCTTTGCACTGTCCCCTCCTTTTTGCACAAATTCCTCTTAGATAAAGGAGTCGATGAAATTATCGAGTAATGACCACCCTTGAAATATCCCCTTGCAAAATCCAATTGATGGAAGAGACAAGAAGATTGGGAAGCATTCTTGGAAGCTAACTGTAAAGATACCAGAGAATCCTCAGAGTACTTTTTAAAGAAATGAACATACAAAAAATGGAAATGGACACTGTCGGCCATGAGTAAGTCAGGTCAGAATCTGGGGGGGGTTGTATGATTCTTGTGACAAGATAATTTGAAGTTGAATTTAAAGAAAAAAGTTGAATCGAAGTTGAAACACACCCAAGTTGAAAATGCCAAAAGTCGAGAGAAAGATAACTAATTCAAATGAGAAATTTGCATGTCGAATGGAGATTTATAAACCATCACTGGATATTCAAAAAATAGAGTGGGATAAAAGGAAAAATAAACAATAAGAGTTGGGAAATGAGAGGGATCTCCGAAAATATCATAGAAAACCTACCCAAGAGAGACAGATCGCTAGAGAATCCCTTGAGAGCGCATCAACAACTCCTACGAGGACTATAAGCTTACAACTAAGTATGGAAGATGATGGGTCCAAGAATTATAATTACAAAGTCGAATTAGATATTTATGATTCGGGACCCACAATTCAACTCTCTATTATCCAAAGTCTTATCCCCTGTATTACAGGCTTCCTCCAACAAAGGCTTCACATAGATACACAGTCACAACGGGTGTGGTATTGAATTGATAAAATTGGCCAAATAAGAGATACAATTCTAATTGAATCATAAGAAAACAATGAAAATTGACCAGAAGATATACTTCTTCACGTAAGAGATATCATGGACGTCGCCCCCCTGTCGAATATACTTTTAGAGGATTACAATTCAACAAATAGTGAAAACGTACTGTCACAACCCTGCAAAGGATGATTCATCAAATATTTAGATAAATATTGTCAAAAAAATTCTCAATGCCCAAGTGAAAAATGAACACAATTATGAATTTAAGTAGTCTAGCCAAAAACCCAAAACTCGACTCAATGAAGTAATTTGACCTATCATATGAACTCGACATAAACTCTTACAATAGTTCCATTTTTGAAGAAGTATGAGAAAGAAAACATGGGTCTAAATCATATCCCGATTTATAAAGGTAACTAAGACCCTAAGTGACATTGTTTCATTTACGAGAAATTTTGGGATGCAATTGACATAACTGACGAGGAAAAACAAATGGCATAGTTCAGTGCCACTCTTCGAGCCAGATCACATACATGGTTTATGAATTATACGGATAATAAACAATGATCGAAGGCTAATATAAAGAAAATATTCCTTAAGTTCTTTAAAAATCAAGATAAAAATCACTTGGAAGCACAAAAACTCAAAGAAATCAAGAAAAATACAAGAGAAATAGTCTGAGAATATGACAAGAGGTTTAAATATTTATTAATTCAAATCCCTTACACAATCGATGAAAATATGTTGATACATTGGTATGTAGTAGGATTACTACAAAAGATCATAATTCCCCTCTGAATGTACGATCTTCAGTCATGCAAAGACATACTAAAAAAATCATAGCAAATTGAAATGGACGAGGAACACACCCTATCTTCAACAATTGTTGAAAAAATACTAGAAGACAAGCTCAAAGAACTACAACAATCAATTAAAAACATGTCGATTGCACAAAACAAGATCTGATGTACCATTTTCTCAAGTGAGGGTCACACAAAATATTACTGCAAGTTCAGTGATGCGCTGGACCCATCAGTTAGACGCATCAATATAGAAACATATTGTGATAATTTTGAAGCCTCGAAAAAACACGCAACAAGAGATTGCATGGGAAGTCTAAGGAATGCATGACCCAAGTGTTTTCATATATGCGAAGAAAATAATCATTCCAGTCAATAATTTTGGATGAATGGAAAGAACAGACCAAATATTCACTCAATATACCATACATATGTGTTCTACCAACATGTCACCAAGAAAATGAAAATAGATACAGAGGACGAGGTCGAGGTGGTTATCAAGGTTGATGCAGAGGACGAGGTTGAGGTGGCTATCATATAATTCCAGATTATCCCATCAAAGACAAAATCAATCTCAAGTTCTATAATATTTGTGGAGTAGGAGATCATTCCCTAGAGAACCATTAGACTGTTCTAGAACATGTTATGAAGAAAGAAATGTAAATATTTTGCGCACAGTTCCAAAATAAGAGATTCTAAATTCGAAGAATCCTCATGTGGTAACATGTTGATAAGTTGGTGAAGATATTTATCCAGAACCATTAACTTGAAAATGGATAGATTGGAAAATATACCCTAATCCAAATGAAAAGGACAAACTAATGCAGGAAGCGATGGAATTTTTCAATAATATCGACCAGGGTAAAACAAACAGGGGAGAACATGCAAATATTTCCGATACAATGTTAGATGAATTTCTACAACTGCTAAAATAAAAGTAGTTAGTTGATTGCTTGATCGACCTACCGAGTATTCTAAGAGAATACAAAGAATACCAAAGATATGTTAAAAGTATGCACAAGTTATCTCAAGAAAGACATACCAACGAATTCGACCCACAATTCGACCTTGAAATTGATGGGAACATGATTAAGGAAGTCGCAGTCGATTTTGAATCTCAACTAAACATAATCCCAAGGGAAACATGGATTCGGCTCAGAAAACCACTGCTACAACCAACCATGAATTTCCTGAAGCTAGAAGATCAAAGGTTCATTGAACCAATCAATACCCTTAAAATTTTAATAACATCCATATTGGGAATACCAAGAAGAGTTGATTTTGAAGTAATCAACTTGGTCAAAGTAATCCATTCCTATCACACATTAGTCGGTAGACCTTGGGGAAGAAACATGTGAGCCCCAATATCCCTCGAAAGAGATAGAATCAAACTGAAAGGGAGCAGAAGAAAAATTATAATCCCATTGGATCCAAAGGAAGGAAAACCCTGGGTCGAGACATGGGATGAAGCTTAGGAATTCCAATGAATATATCAAATAAATAATGAGCAAAGAGAGAATGTCGATCCAAATAGTGAAGGATAAATCCTAGTCGGATCTCCCTTATCCATAGGACAAAATTTAGATACAAAATTGTACAACTGGAAAATGGAGAATTATTAGGCTCAAGAAAAATAATGTTGGTCGATAGAAGCCCTACCGATAGCAAGATATAAATCATACTTCTCAATACAAGTTGTACCAATTGTTGCAGAAATAAAGATAAAGAAAACACGGACACTTATTCCGACTCATACAAACACAAGGCATCACCTACGGTTCAGTGAAAGTAACTCTCCATTGGTATATATTGATGAAGTTTCCAAGTCAGTTAGAGATCAGGGGAGAATTCAAAGTCTAGTCGATTCTTTCATGGGTCAAGCCGCCCTATGGTGGGAAATGCATGCACCTCAACTACAAACATGGAATACTCCCACTTTATACTTTGTCAAAATATTTGGGGGAAAACAATTATCAACAAACCTTGACATCTTGACTTTCAAACCTGTGGTCGACCCAATAGCTCACACCCAAAAATTTGAGAAGGAACGTAAAAGAGCAGGATGCCAGAATGAGCTAGTATGTCCACACATTTTTTTGAACACATTATCTAACATGCCACATAAATGGTATAAGATTGAGGAAGAGTCTTGACATAGATTTGACTGAAGTGTAATCAAAAGTAACTCTGTTAAATACTTCAAATTCATATCAGAGTAGGCACTTCGCAAATAGCAACAAAAGAAATAAATTTTTTTTTGAAAAATCAAGTTCTAGGAAGAAAATGGAAAAAAGAAAACCAAAATAAAAGATAAGTAAGATTAAGGAATATAATGTAACTAATAATTCAATTACTATAATTAGGTACAGAGAAAATATTCGGCAAGTACAAGATATACAATCAATGTAAAACATCAAAGCATTCAATTGTGCAAAAATGAGAAGAGAGAAAATCTTCTCGCCAAAGAATAGAGAATAAATGTAGGAATCAAGACTAAATTAACATCAATACCTACGACATTATCTGAATAAGCATACTATTCAATCCAATGAAAGAACAATGCATCATTTGGTCAAGCACAAAGATTACAAATGTGAATTTTGAAGAACAAGCAAGTGGGATAAATATCAATCAAATAACCAAGAATATCCCAAGCATCACAAGCATGTTCTTGAAGACCAAGTATTAGTCAGAATGATAGGAAAAAAGAATTCAAAAAAGTTGGATATCACGATCGAAGAACTCCAATTGACAATAAATATCGATTCAACCATGGGCATAAACTCGGAAATGACCAAATCAAGCACATAACCCGAGAAAGTGAAGTTGACTTGACCAAATTGCAGGAAGTATTTAATGACATTAATACCACATAGACAACCCTGCCCATTCGGGCGTCTCCATCACCGTTCTCACCTCACGCCAACAAGAAATTAAATTCGACATCATGGTCAAGACATGTGAATTGGTCTTTCCTAGAATACTATATGTGGTTCCATTGGTCCTGCCTGTCCAATAACTATCCATGGAGCTAGATGAGGCACTCACTCAAGGAATATGGTCACGAGAAGGGAGCCATACCCAAACTGCTTCTACCTACCCTATTTACAGTAGGTCAGTTGACTCTTCATGTTTAACAACACTCCATTACAATAGTTAAATTTTGTTATCTCTATGCACATGAGAGCCACCTACATGTTGGATATCGAAGTTAAATGGGGAGTTGTCGATCCTGAAGCCTGAGTAATGTAGAATAAAATGGTCTTCAAAAGATCCCTAATATCCCCAATTGGAATTTTTCCACTCGTCTTCTGAGCACCAGCATGACAATATTGTTTGATATATCTGGTAATAGAATGACCCTCTCCTCTTGGTGTGTACCCCACATGCCATGGTACACCTTGACGATATAGCCCCGTGGAAAAATAGATTTCATCTATATTTAATAGAAAGACCTTCCTCTGTATTATAAAACACTCTTGATCTGACTCCTAATATCAGACCAGCTAGTCTAGTAGAAACTCCATGGAGCCCAACATCGGACAACAAAAAACTTTAACAACCCACATTCCAGGAGGGATTCCAGGGTCATTTGGTCCCCTTGGATAACATAGTCATCTTCCTCGCACTACACTTCCTTCCACTCAATCATCTTCCCTTTGTTTCTTTTATCCAACAACAATATATATCCATTCACTACAATTTCACTCTAAATATGGGTCCCTCCCTTAAACCCTCATTTCCACATCATCAGGCGAAGTGCCCAAAACTTGTTTTGGCCTCGCGGGATTCCCTCAGGGTGTCACATAGGGACCCACATTACAACCTCAACCTGTCATGCGAGGCTTTGTGTGACACGTCTTGTGTGACCCACAAGGTGTCCTCAAGACACAGTCGGAAAATGGTCCTGTGATGTCCTAAACCAACATTTCCCCCTAAAAACCAGAAAACAATCAACAAATTCATGTGCAGGGCTGCTTGGTTACTTACCTAGATCACACTAAATGAATGGTTGAGGAAGATTTCCACACTGAGCTCCAAAAACCTCTTGTTGGATGAGGGATTCTCCTCAAGCTCTCCACTCTTTCTGATTGCAAGGTGAAGAATGAAATTTCTCCAAGGTAACTCCTCTTTTTATAAATTTTTGGGGAATATAATATGCATTTTTTCACTTAGAGATACCGAAAGTGGGTTTTTTTCTTTTTTTATTATTATTCCCTTTTCAATAATTTCCCTTGGGAGTCTTGTTTACATGTGTTTTCTCAGGATTCCAGGGACATTTTATGGAGATGGCCACTTACACTAAACTTGAGGTACGTGTTCCTACACTAGTATATAGGGATAGGTTTTTCACTGCATTTCCCACTCTGTACGATTAATCGTCCATATTTCCAACATTATACCTTAGGTTCAAAATTGACTGGTTACGATGCTAGACACTCCTTTTTCATGTTGTAACTGGTTCGGTAGTCCCCAACTATCATGGGCATCCTATTTAGCACCCATAATTCCATATAGTTCCCATTGTTGGATTGTTATATTCTTTGCAGTGAAAGTCGAGGTGGATCGACAACAAGTCGAAATTTGAGGTTAGTCGATCAGGTAAAGTCAAAGTTGAAGGTGGAGGCACTTGACATGGTAAAGGCAGCATCGAAGGAAAGTCAAATAGTTCAATCGAAAAGAGTTTGACATGCAGGTGTGTGGCAACCAACGGAATACAGAATGAAGGTCGACTGGTAGTCGACGGGTAATACGACTTGGTAGTTGACTATTAAAGAATCCCAAGATTCGTGGGATTTGTAGCCAATGATCTGCAACCATTTTTGGGTGCCATTTATTTATGGTTTTTCCTATTGTAAAGTTTATACAAATGAATTTTAATATCGTAAAGGATAATATTGAATCTTTATATGATGTGTTGGTCCTAAGGTCTACACCTAGATGCTAAAGGGAAAAGCTAGGCCACCTCAAGCTGTAATGATTGGTTTTTTACAAGTAGGTTTTGTTGGTAATCTTAAGGACAGGTTTTCAAACATGGTGCTCTAGTAGGACATGCCACATAGTGTAAAATTAGGTTCTCCTTTTCTAATGGTATGGGTATTGGATGAAAATTGAGGGTATGAAAAGACACACACAAACAATAACAACAAGAGATGAAATGAACCACTTCCTGTGCAGAAACTAAGACCTAAGATAATATCTCAGGACCTAGAGAAATATCTAGATGCAAAACATTCAACAGGTTGCAAAATAGTGGATATTTCACTGAACAATAGCTGTATAAAAAGTTGCATAACCAACAAAATATAAACTAAAACAATAGCTGAAAGAATAAGGAAATGTACATTGCACACATCACAAAATCTACATTCAAGACAAGAATCAACACATAACGATTTGAGTAGGAAAAACAACTGTCATCAACATATATTCACCAGATAGAAAAATTTACAATTAACTGAGCAGGTCCAATTATTCTACTGCTTCTACTTTCCTTCCAAAAACTTCCAACCCCTAAAACATTCAAAGACCCCCTATTTAACAAAGTTATAGAGGTTCTCGTCCTTAGGGGACTGAGACCTAATTTTAGGTAACTGCTTGTAGAACAGACTCATTAGTCTAACTGACATTGCATGGAGTTCATCATGTGAACCTTACACTGGACTTAATAAAAAAAAGTGGTTCTTATCACACACAAAATACCACTCTTTAAATCTAATCTAATAAGATGTTGGAATTGATCGACTAAAAACTACTATTGTCTCTAAGACATAGCTGATGCATGCACTGGAGGAACTGAATTGGAAAAAATAGGACTTGGGGTGACATAAGAGAGCTCTGTGTTGAGTAATGGTGTGATTGTGAGCTATTTGAGGTCTTTGGAGGTGACTAGATACATGGGCAGATATCTGCTTGAGGAAGAGATAGTCTTCTGAAGTGTTTTGGAGCCAATCTGCATCGACCTGGGATGGAGACTTAATTCTATGTCCCTGTCTGAGATTTAGGGAGCTAAGCACACTCTGTATCGATTGTAACTCATCCTTATCCTCACTTTCTTTGTGATGAACTGGTTGTGAATCAGAA
>JASDQU011176357.1:36082-49753 GCA_032191745.1 Picea mariana
CAATCAAATAATGGTTTTAACGTGAGTAAGGGAAATGGTTTTTGGCCTTGAGCCATGTTCTTGGAAAGAAGACCCATCATCGAAGTGATAAGCCTTGGAATTGGGCCCATATCACAATATATACCAAGAAAAAGATGTTATCATAAGGGTATGCCATGTAGTCTAGTGTTGATGCATGGCCCATCTACCTGAAATATAGCATTTAGAACCCAATTAGTCCCTAAATTTTTGCACCAAGGCACTTATTATGTTGAGAGGCCTATCCTTGGTGAACCAAATATTATAATAAATCCCACTATTGGAACATAATTACTTTTATAAGGGTTGTTTCATGGTTCAAGTACTTGTGCATGGTCCATGTGCCTTAGATGATACCTTATGAAAGGCATGTGTCATGGTTTAAGGTGCTATGCATGGCCTACAATCCATAGAAGCATCGTTTAGGGCCTAAGCCCCTTGTTTTTTACCTTGAATGTTGTCATGGTAAAAATACAAGTCATTAGCATCTCAAATAATTGTTTACGAGGGAGAATAGACGTGTTTATGGTTTTCAAAACCTTAGAATTGTACATGTATACCACCTTTGGGAAATTGATACCTTATCAAAGGCATGTGTCATGGTTTAAGGTGCTATGCATGGCATACAAGCCATAGAAGCATTGTTTAGGGCCTAAGCCCCTTGTTTTTTACCTTGGATGTTGTTACACGACCATGTTCTCTTTGACCCCTTTAAGAATTACGAGAGTTAGAATTTAGAGTTTATAAGTGTTACAAGTTATACATGTTAAGGGTTAGGATGTAGGAGTTAAGGGTTAGGAATTATACCTATTAACGGTTAGGGGTTATAAGAGTTATAAGATATAATGCTTAGGCATTGTGGTTTTTGTTGGTTTTAGGGGTTATATAGTTTATTAGGGATAGTTATAGGCTATCTTGGTTAAATATTAATGACAATATTGATTAATATTGCTAGCACTTAGAGATTAGTTGTTAATGTTTTCTATTTATAATTTTTAGTGGCTAGGTGTTATAGGTTGTATGGGTAACTAGTTTAAGGATGGTGAAGGGTGATATAGGTTAAGAATAAAGGTCAATGATTATTATTATAAGGGTTAATAATGGGGTTTAAATGAGTTAGGGGTTAAATTTCTTAGGGGATATGGGAATTGGGGTTTATATGATATTGGAAATTGTAAGGTTTAATAATTATATAGGTGATGTATTATAGAGGTTAGGAATTATATTTGATAGTGGTGATAATGATTATGAGGGATGTTCATTGTAGGGGTTAGGGGTTATATATTTTAAGGGTTATAGGGGTAATAATTGTTAATGGCCATAATATTTTTAAGGGTTGGGTATAACGGGTTATTCAGGGTTCATATTTATCTATTATAACCACCAACCCCAAAACCCCTAAACTTTACCACCATTGATCCTTATAACACATAATGCATACCATGTAACCCCTATAACCCATATTATTGTTGTCGTGTAGTCCATATAAGCCTAAAACACTACCCCCTAAAACACCCAATTGGTAACATATATCCCCTAAATCTTACAAACAATCTATCCATGTAAAATTTTAGTCTATACAAACTGTCTAACCATGTCAAATTTTGGTGCATCATGTACTCTAGCCCTAGTACAATATCTTTTAATAGTCGTTTCCTTTAAAATTTGACCGATAAAATTAAAACGAAACGAGGACGATATGGGTCGATATATAGAGTGGGTGTGTGAGTAATATTTGAGTCTGGAAACCCTTCCATATTGTTAAGGCATGCAAACAATCTATCCATGTCAAATTTCAGTGCATACTGAAACATTTTGAAAGAATTTCAATGTTGGCTCCATTCACAGGTTAATGTTTCCCAACATGTACTCTAAACCTACTACAATGTCTTTTAGTTGTTTCCTTTAAAATACGATCGAGACGCATGATGTCCCCACATATAGTACTGCAAGGGAATGCAATAACATTGATAAATAAGTACTTGATTAATCACAAAAAATTCAATATTAGCTATTTCTTCTGTTTGTTTTTTTCTCTCATCTAAGTACTCTTTTTCTCCATAAAGAATATTAGTACAAAATCATTATTTAAATATGAAATCTTATTTATTTCCTTCTTCTTTCCATGAACAAAATCATGGGCCTAATTGGCATGATGTTACTTTTGAATGACATAGACGATGAATATAAAGAGTGGGTGTGTGTTGGCATAGGGGTAGACCCAGGGTTCAACTCCAAGAGTGCACCAAGAAGTCCTAGCCACTGGCCCTTTCGGCAACACCTGCGAAGAAGATGCAGTCTCACCCGAAGCAAATATAAGGGGGTTGGAGGATAGAGATGTCTACAACCAGGGGAATATCAAGTGGTTCTTATTACAACAACAACACAACATGCATCTATCATTCAAATAGTTAGATCTATTCTTCACAGCTATAGATATGATCTAATACAATAATGCAGATAACAATATAACAACGACGGAGCTCAAAGCATCAATCACACACACAATAACAGATGTACGTGGTTCACCCTCTCTCTAGGGCTACGTCCATAGAACTATGCTTATGATATATTAAGATAAAGCTTACAGTTATAATCTACACTCTTGGTCTGCAAATCCTCTCTCTCCTTCTCTCTTTCTCTCCCCCTTCTTGCGCACCTAGCTACAAGACTTGATCTTCACACCCAGCTGAAGATATTACAATACCAAAAGGCTGTCTCTCTCAACACTTCTCTCACCCTTAATACAATATTCTCCTAATGAACAATGATCAATAACAAGGCTCAACTATAGTACCAACCCAACCTAGGTCCTTTTGACCTCTATTTATACATTACAAACCCTTACCGACAACCTCAGGTCAAAACCTAGGTGTTAAAACCGTAATTACCAAAACCCTAGGTGTCTAAAACCCTAGGTCAACTTGACCCACTTTTTCCGGGCTTCGCCAACTTGTCTTTCCTTCTTCATCTCATGGTGATCCAAAGCATCCAATGCTGGATTTTTTTCACTTCCTGAGTCGTCCTCAGTCAATCTTCCTTGTTGATCTATCATCCTCTATCTCCTCATCCAATGGCTTGTTTTTCTGCACTTCACTCCATATTTTCTGTTCTTTTGCTTACTTTGACCTAGTGACAGTCACTGTGTCTCCCGCGAAGTTCACTTTTTACCTTTTCTTCTTTGTTCTTCACTTCCTTCCATAACCAAGGGCCAACAGGCCCCCAACACTCACATGTGACTCGTCTTGAGGCACTTGAGCTCTGATCCTCTTATTTTACTACGAATTTCGACTACGCAGTGCACACCTTGATTTCTAATTTATGCCTCCTTTTCATCCTTGTGTAGACTGTATTTTATGTGTTTGGTACCCAGTTTCAACTCCACCTGGTACCTGGACCCTTGTCTTCTTAATTCTACTAAGAGATGCGAGGCAACCGGTTGTCATAGTACAACTTCAGCCAACTCCCATTCACCAAGCCTTCCTTCCAGTCTCCTTTCAATGTATTTAGTTGCGTAACTCCTCCTTCTGTAACATAGGCAATATCATATGGTCCAAGCTAATGCGTTCTGAACTTCCCAGGGTGTTTGATAAACTTACTGTCATATACCAACACTAAATCACCTTGCCTAAATATCTTATTCTTGATGTGTCTGTCATGGTAGGCCTTTTCTCGTTCCTTCTGAATTTCTTGATGGAAGCCTGCAATGAATCTATCTTCTTCTAGTTCGACCAACTATTCTACCCTCTCATGAACAGTGCCAGTATCATCCATGTCTGTAAATGCAACATTTCTTAACCCTGGTACCAAGTACTCCATTGGGACAACAACTTCAAGACCATAAACCAACTTGAAAGGGGTCTGCATTGTTAATTTCTTGCAAGTGGTTCTATAAGCCTAAAGTACTGCTGGTACTCTTAAATCCCAGTCATCCCTATTCACACTGCAAATCTTTGTCAATGTTGTCTCCAAGATCTTGTTGAATGCTTAAACCGTTCCATTTTCTTGTGGATGGTAAGGTGTACTCTTCTGATGGTGGACTGCAAACTCTTCAGTCAAGGCTTCAACTGTCTTATTGATGAAATGTGTACCTTGATCACTCATAAGGACCTTAGGGCATCCAAACCTAGTTATTATGTCATCAAATATAAAATGCACAGCTGTAGCTACACTATAGTCCTTGAATACTCTTACTTCAACCCATACAGTCAGGTATTCTGTCGTAGTGATAATATAACTTGCTCCTGTGCGCTTTCCTGGTGGGTTTATAGGTCCCACGAAGTCAATGGCCCATTTTTCAAATGCCTACAGGGTCATCTGTGGTGATAATGGCATCTGATCTCTTCGGGATGGTTTTCCAACTCACTGGCATACATTGCATGCTCTGATATATTCTTTAGCATCTCTGTGTAACATAGGCCACCAAAGGCCAGCTCGCAGAACCTTCTGCACAATTGATTTTCCTACGTAATGTCCTCCTGCAATGCCTTCATGAGATTCTTCGAGGATCATAGGGCACTCTTCCTCCATCACACATCTTCTTAGTATCTCGTCAGGTCCCATTTTATATAGTTGACCAACTATCAATGAAAAATTTGCAGCACGCACCACTAGCTGTTTCTTCTGAGGAATCGTGTACTTTCCTAGAGCCATTCCCGTTGACAGGAAATGGGCTATTTCTATGAATTGGTCATCAATATTTATAATGGTGAGAAACTGTGAATCTAGTAGTGTATCCTCCAGATTGGTAGGTTCTTCACCATGCTCCAACGTCGATAGGTGGTCTGGGCCTTTGTTCATTTTTCCTGGCTTAACTATGATCTCAAAATCATACTCCTGAAACAACAGAAGCCATTTGAAGATTCACCCCCTCAACACTGGCTTGTTGATTAGGTACTTCAGCGCGGAGTGATCAGTAAACATTTTAAAGTGTCCTCCCAACAAGTAGTGGCGGAATTTCTACAATGCATACACCATGGCTAGTCCCTCTCTTTCTGTAGTAGTGTAATTGATTTCAGTTGTGGATAGATTTTTGCTGGAAAATGATAATGGATGATCAATGTCCCCTTCTCCCAGTTGTTCCAGTAATGCTCCTAATGCAATGGAGGACACATCAACATGCACATGAAATTCCTTTCTCCGGTCCGGAAAGACTAGAATAGGCACAGTTACCATCTTTTGTTTCAGTGTGTCGAAGCTCTACTGGCATTCTTCTGTCCAACCGAACTGACAATATTTATTTAATAACTTCTCCATTGGAGCATTGATCTGAGCATATCCTTTGATAAATTTATTTTAATAGCCAGTATGTCCTAGCGCAATGCGTAGTTGTTTGACTTAAGTAGGTGGTGGCAAATCAACTATAATTGCAATCTTGGATGGATTCACCAACAATCCTTGCTTGCATACAATATGTCCTAATAATACTCCAAATGGTGAGAAAAAGATGCACTTCTTCAAATTTAAAGCAATTTGACACTACCTTCATTTATCTAGCATTAGACTTAGACATTCAATATGTTTTTTCAACAAACTAAAAACAATCCATTCATCAAAGTATGCTTCTAAAAACTTATGCAAAAATTCTTTGAACGCTTCAACCACCACCCTGGAAATGATGGATGGGGAATTCTTCAATCCAAATGGAACTAATATATATTGGTAGGATCCCCACTCGATGGAAAATGTATTCTTATAACGGTCCTCCTTGGCGATGCAGATATGATGGTATCCTGAAAACCCATCCATAAAAGAATATACTTCTTGGCCTCCCACGTTATCCAATACTTCGTCTGTGAATGGTGTAGGGAAAGGATCATGTAGACAAGCATCATTTATCTTCCTGATATCTACACAAATATTGATCTCGCCTGTCTTTTTATCTTGCACTACCATGGGGCTAATCCACTCTAAATCTTCGACAGGTTCAATAATCCCTGCTTCCAGCATTCTGTCGAGCTCAATCTTCACTTTTTCCTTATATTCCGGGTTCAATCTGTAGGGTATTTCCTTGATTGGATCCACATCTGGTTTCAAAGGTATTGTGATCTCTCCCATAGGTCCTTTGATTCCCTTCATATCAATGAACTTGGTCGGGAACAAGTCCTGATACTCATGTAATAATTCTGTGATTTTGTCAGTGGTAGAAGCATCCTAGTAATCTCCAATATTGACAAGCTTTGGTGTCTCCTCTATCCAAATATTGAACTTCTTTATCTTTATTGGCTATCCAATGAATGGAAGTTCAAATCTTGATCCTTCCACATCTCTCTGACCCTCTATTTCTACGATATTCACCTTCCTTGGATCATCGTCTTCGTCATCATTAATGTTGTAGCAGATCTGTAGTTTCTGGAGGGGCGCAGTCCATTCATCCTCTTATTTCTCCAAAGGGAGGCCAGATGCCTCCTTAAATACTTTCTATCTCACCATATGTAGTGCTTGATCTACTGAAGTGAATTCACTTTCAAACAAAAAGGTGGTTATAAAATTATGGATCATACCTTCCCATTTTGAAGTGACGATGCGCAGCTCTTCTTGAAGGTATGAGTTAATCGGGGTGGTATCCAGTGTATTGAAAAATCTATGTACCCATTGCTCTCTAGGAATGTCACTCCAGGCCTCTTTGCAACTTTGTACATGGTCCCTTGGGAAGCTTCGACCTGTGTACCTTGCTTCACAGTTTCCTACTTTTGTTGAAAACCGTGTTGTCATCAAAGTTCGACATTGTGTCTAGTCTGTAATATTGCTTTTATGTGTCCCCCACCATCTTGCTGGTGTGGATTTCATGGCCTCATCCATTGCCAACAACCTCTGTTGTGTTGGTACACTTGTCTCAAATTCTGATAAAAAGTTCTCTAAGGGGTTCAGCCCACCAAATGTGAGTATATTACTCACTGTTGTGCTAATCCAGTGAACTTCTCTGGTTATCCTAGCACATATTCTTGTAGATACTTCGTACATATGGTTCTGCCAATTCTCCAATGCTTCTTCTGAGTCGGATGAACATGTGTTGTCACTTCGCCAGCTCAGATTCCCGTCAGCTGTAGGGTTGATATAATCCTACTATCTGGCTATTAATTTGTAGATGTTTTCCAGTTCAAATGCATGGTCCTCTTCTCTGATAGGTTTTGTATATCATGAACCCTCATCTAGATCTAAAGGTGCAATGACCCTAAGGCCAGCTTTCTCAAATGTCATCATCTTTTCTTTAGATCAACAACAGTGGAATTGTTGAAGGCCCAATCAATTCCTAACAATGCAGGGTAAGGGAAACTATCATCAACAATTTCAATTACCTCAAAATCTGCAAAGGTTCTTACTCGATCGATGTCCACTGGGACATGCTCTAATCATCCAAATGGGCTGACAATTTTCTGATTATCCATGTGAAGCCTGATATGGGAATATATCAGCTTGGGTTTTCCCATCAGTGCCCAAGTCTGCTTCGTCATGACATTGACCTCTAACCCTAAGTCGAGGACCACATAGTCTATCTCATACTCTCCTATCTGAGTATTCAAGTGTAATTCTTTATTTGTCCTTCTCTTTTTTCCAATTTGGTGCACTTCCCTATTTAGTAAGGGGTTTATCTTTCCTAGCTCACACTACTTGATTAAACCTTGTAATTCTTGTACAATGCCTTTATCTTGAATCAACTTAACACAAGTGTACAAAAATTCCATGAGTTTTCTTACCTACTTCCCTTCTGTTGGTGATGCAGAAGGATCAAATTCCTGAGGCATGCCATATTCTTTGATTTTTGGTTGTCTCTTTGATGAAGATCCTTGATCTCCTTTGAACTCTTTTCTTGCCTCCTCGAATATCTGCCTTTCTTTATTAGCATCGAACGTTGGGGTATTTTATGTAGCTTTCCTGACTCCGTGGTCATTTTCAGTCTTTCCTTGGGCTGCTCTGTCTTCTCTTGTAGCAGCTCCTCCTCGAGTGATAACAACGACTCTAGGATTTTCTCCATGAGGTTAAACATATATCAGTTGTACTTGTGGGTTCTGTTGAGGTCCTCTCCTTTCCTAAAGTTTATCCAGCAGCATAGGGCATTCCTCTATGACATACTCACGAGTTACAATAATTAGAGGTTGCGCAAGGATTCTGAAAATCCTTTGCTAAATGTCCTGGCTGCACGTAGTTGTAACAGATTATTTTTCCTCGGCCTCGACCCATACCTCCTCCTCGTCCTCATCCTCTGTAGCCACCGTGATGAGTGAAATTTTCTCTCCCCGGAGAGTTGTATTGTGGAGTGTTTCCTTCTTGTTGTACTTCTCCTTGAATCTTGTATATGTCTCTCGACCTTTCATGCATGAGATCATAATATCTACAATCTTGATCATCATGCCCCACTGATTTATAGAATGTACAATACAAGTTTGTGGGTGTCTAAACATACTTTTTCATGTAGTATCACTCACCTGGGCGATGCATATTTCTGCATACATTGCACCAGGGTAGGTTAACTTTCTTTAAGGGGCTCGACACCCCTGATGCCAAGTACTCATGAAATAAGGGACAGTGTTCCTTATCATGGCCTTCAGATTTTCATCTTACACACCAGATATCTTCCCTTTTGTCTTTTCCCTTATATTTCTTCATATCCTAGACCTGTAAAGACAAACTAGTTAGCTGGATCATGATCTGGCTAATGCCTAAGCTAGATTCTCCCATCGGTGTTGATTCAAGCTTCACGGGAATCTCCAAAGATTTTTCCTGAGATGAAATATTTTACTACATCAAAGGGAATCTTATGTGTGGTAACAACGCAGTGATGAACCATTCTTTGTTCTGTTCATTAGGGATCTAAAAAGTTATTCGGCCTGTCAGGGTCTTGAACCTCTGGTCGAACTCCCAAACAGGTTCTGCTACCTTTTGTTTAATCTCTTTTAGTTTTGTAATACATTGTGACTCTGAATTAGGTTTCTTAAAATCTACAATTAGTGCATTCTTGATCTCATTCAGTGGCTTAGGTTGTGCCAGTCCTTGGACAAGTTTCATGTACCAGCTCAGTGTGTGGTCCCTTAGCATAGTGTTGAACTGGGTTCTCTTGATAGCTTCATCGGTGATACTTTTAATATTCCATACGGCTTCACACAGAAACCAATGTTGATATGGATCTTCAGATCCATCTCCTCTAAAGATAAGGAGTCTCATTTCATTTTCCATAGAGCTACTATGGCAGATGATAAGCTACTAGTAACAATACTCTTAAGACTTTGGTGGTTCTGGCTATTCTGACTGCTAAGTATTGTTGGGACAACAAGAGGATTAACGTTACTTACTTCAGTATTCTGTGCAGTTCCTGAGGTTTCTGGCTCTCTTTGGCGCAGTTCTTTAGCTTCCCCTTATTCTGTTTTGGTGGGCTCTGGATGCTCTTCGTCGGTTAGATCTACCTCTTCTCCACTATAGAAACCCTCTTCTCCATAGTTTTTCTTAAACAAGTTCTCAAGGTGAACCCCTCAGAATAATTTCCCACTGCGTGTATGTCCTACTTCTATGTCGTTGTCGTTGTTCAAGATCTTGAAAATTATCTTTTTCAGGTCCGACCAGTCTACTGTATCTTCAAGATGTGGTTTTCATGCAAGAGCATCTTGATTCTTAGCTTCAAGAAGTGAAAAAATTTTCCTCTGGTTCCTTTGAAAAAGTATCTCTCGGCTTGGTTGTATAATTGTGTTCTGTCAACAACAAACTCGGTGATATACCCTCCAATGGTACTATCAAACCAGTGATCTACTGCCCTAGATACAACATTATCGATTCTCTTTACCTTCTGGATCAATGCTGGTGTCCAAACCACAAGAGGTCTAGATCTTATTTCAAACTGTGTGTCAGCTAACCTAGCCAACCACTCGTGTAGCTCCTGATGGATTCCTCCAAAGAAGATCTCATGAATGTCGATGAAGATGTATCTTTGTAGCCAATCTTCAATAGTGAGTTTAAGGTTCTTATTCTGGGCTTCAACAAAGTCCTTCTCTTGATCCTCTATCCACTTTTGGATCTCTATCTTCGATGGGAACCACCTTGACATTCCCTTAAAAAGATTCTTGTCCCGACAACAGAACCATTTGTTGGCACAGGGGCAGACCTAGGGTTTAGCTCCAAGAGCGCACCAACAAGCCCTAGCTACTAGCCCTTTCAGCAGCACCTTTGAAGTAGATGCAGTCTCACCCGAAGCAGCTATGAGGGGGTTGCAGGACAGAGATGTCTACAACCAGGGGAATATCAAGTGGTTCTTATTACAACATCAACACAACATGCATCTATCATTCAAATAGCTAGATCTATCCTTCACAACTATATATCTAATATAATACAATAATGCAGATAACAATATAACAACAAAAGAGCTCAAAGCATCAATCACACATGACATCAATCCAACGACTTGATTTTCCGCACTTCGCTCCATTTTTTCTGTTCTTTTTCTCACTTTGACCCAGTGATAGACACTGTGTCTCCCGCGAAGCTTGATTTTTAACTTTTCTTCCTCATTCTTCTCTTCCTTCCATAACCAAGGGCCAACAATGTGTGAGTAATATTTGACTCTAGAAACCATCCCATATCGTCAAGGCATACAAATAGTCTATCCATGTCAAATTTTGGTGCATACAAAAACATTTTGAAAAAATTTCAACGTTGGCCCCATTCATAGGTCATTGTTGCCCATCATGTATTCTAGCCCTAGTACAATGTCTTTTAATAGTTGTTTCCTTTAAAATTCAACTGAGAAAATTAAAGAGAAAAGAGGATGATATGGGTATATATATAGAGTGGGCATGTGAATAATATTTGAGTCTGGGAACAATTCCATATCGTCAAGACATGCAAACAGTCTATCCATGTCAAATTTCAATGCATACAGAAACATTTTGAAAGAATTTCCATGTTGGCCCCATTCATAGGTTATTCTTTCCCATCATGTACTCTATCCCTAGTACAATGTATTTTAGATGTTTCCTTTAAAATACGACTAAGACACCTGGCATCCCCACATCTAGTAATTCAAGGGAATGCAATAATGCCGATAAAGAAGTACTTGATTAATCTCAAAAGCTTCAATATCAATTATTTCGTCTATTTTTTTTCTCTCAGCTAAGTACTCTTTTTCTCCATAAAGAATATTAGTAGAAAATCATTATTTAAATATGAAATCTAATATATTGCCTTCTTCTCGCCACAACCAAAATCATGGGCCTAATTGGCATGATGTTGGTTTTGAATGACACAAATGATGAATATAAAGAGTGGTTGTGTGAGTGATATTTGAGTCTGGAAGCCCTCCCATATCATCAAGGCATGCAAACAGTCTATCCATATCAAATTTCAGTGCATACAGAAATATTTTGAAAAAAATTGAACGTTGGCCCCATTCACAGGTCATTGTTTCCCATCATGTACTCTATCCCTAGTACAATGTCTTTTAATATATTTTTCCTTTAAAATTCGACAGATAAAATTAAAAAAAAATGAGGAAGAGATGGGTCGATATATAGAGTGGGTGTGTGAGTAATATTTGAGTATGTAAACCCTTCCGTATCATCAAGGCATGTGAACAATCTATCTATGTCAAATTTCAGTGCACAAAGAAACATTTTGAAAGAATTTCAACGTTGGCCCCATTCACAAGTTACTGTTGCCCATCATGTACTATATCCCTAGTACAATGTATTTTAGCTTTTCCCTTTAAAATACCATTGAGATGCATGACATCCCTATATCTAGTACTGCAAGGGAATGCAATAACATCGATAAAGAATTACTTGATTAATCGCACAAGCTTCAATATCAATTATTTCTTATATTTATTTTTTTCTCTCATCTAAGTACTCTTTCTATCCATAAAGAATATTAGTACAAAATCATTATTTAAATACGAAATCTCATGGGTCAATATATAGAGTGGGTCTGTGAGTGATCTTTGAGTATAAAGATGAATGAATGAACTTCTCTAGGTTTTGAGAATAATTTATTCTCTACTAAACAAGGCCAAATGTTGTGGGTGGGAATCCCTCCTATCAAATTAACATTTAAGGGCTCTAATAATGCATGCAAAAAATGACCATTTCAAAGGATTCTACTCTTTCCTATTCTCCCAACACAAAACCCAACATTCATGCAATACAAAGTTGTAAATTATATTCAGTAACTCTACCATAAGTCCTTTGTTTGATGTCGATCCCTTTTCTTTCACTCGCTCTTTGATTGTAAGGCTCCTCCCAAAGCTGACCTGCATTCACATATGAACAAACAAAAAGTTGTGAACATGCATTTCATATACTAATTGCTAGGTTAGTTGTGACAATATCATAAAATAAGCATTCAACTCGAACACATGATATGGTGGGATGGGAAAAGTATTCCTTTTTGTATTAATATTAAAAAGAGTAAACTTACAATATGTGGTTGGAACTGCTCCTTGAAACTGGTCCTAGGCTCCTCTTCAACTGTCCTCCAACTGGTTTTCTCTATATTTCTCTTTGCACAAGGAAGGCTAAAGGTTGGGACAAGAGGAGTGCTCAATTGGGTATAGTTTCTTTACTATGATTTTCCTCTTTTCAAATGGGACCCTTACCCCTTATTTTATAGGCTAGAAGGAGCTAGGTATTTGGTCGAATGACCGGCCATGCATGGCTGAAAGGTTTAGTTAACTTACCCAAAGCTGTGTGTTTCATCAACAACTTTCCTTTTTTCATGCTTTTATAGGTACACGCGAGATGTAGTGAGTTAGATAGAGTGTACACACGGGCTGTAGTGGAGCAGGGTGCGTGGGCCTTTAAAAATGGTGTTTTTAAGAAGAGGTGTTCAGTACTAGCTTGGAAAAGAAGGCATATGAGATGGCCTTATGTCAAGTAAGCATGTCTAGTGAAAATTAGGTTTATCACATATGCCCCCTAGTGTGTGAGGTTAGAAGAGCATCTGATGGCCAAAATACATTATCAATCTTTATCAACGTACCAAACCAGTGAACCTAGGGACCAGAATTCGGGAGGTGCCATCTGCAAAAGAAAAATTGTCTCACCAAGGCAGGCATACCCATGCTTGGGATGAAATAAAATCATGTCTACCAATAAAATACACTGTATATCCATGTCATATAACTATATAAAGTGTAGCCGCGAGAAATACAAAGCGGATCTACATCTCAAAATCAAAAATATATACATGTATAGTATCCATCTTCTAGAAGTTGATAAGGCCTGATGGCTGGAGATGAGGTCGTCAGAGCTCGAGAAACAACTTCAAAATCTTCAAAACTTAGGTAGGAGTGTAATATGAGTGTATGAATTCGCTACCTAGAGGTATTCAACGACACGTTGGTCATGGACTTGAGAATCTTGATGATCATACTGAAGGCTTCATTGATTTCGAACAAAGACTTGATTGGAATTTCTGGATGGGTGGGCATGAGGGAAAGAGACAAACTGCAGAGGGGCCGAATCAGGCTTGGTAAAAAATTATCTTGGACAATAGCATGACAAGTGATGAGACTCAGGCAGCATGGCATTGACATAAGTTCACAATGTAGGAGGCAGTACAAACTCTCCATATGTTTGGAAGAATAACCAAATGGAGGAGGACATAACTCTATGTAGTGAGAACAACTTCCTAAGGTCATATTAAATCTTGGAGCTTGAAGAACAAACG
>JASDQU011176358.1:0-15965 GCA_032191745.1 Picea mariana
CAGTTTTATGGAGAACAACTATCGGTAATAAATTTTAAGCAAAGAAATCTAGTAGAAGCGTTGCATTTCACATAATAACAGTTATCAAAGGCTAAGGCTAAAATTTAAGGGAAACCACGCAGTTTCATGCAAAACATCTCTCTGTAAGAAAGTTTAAGCACAATAATCAGGTAGAAAGATTGCATTTCACAAAATAACAGCTATAGAGGTTAAAATGTGAGAGAAATGGTGCATTTCACAAAAACTCATCTCGGCAAGAAATCTTAATCAGAAAAATCAAGAAGAAACGTTGCATTTCACAAAATAAGGCTAATACTCAAAAGAACCGGCGCAGGCGCAGCTGTGCAGAATTCTGAGGGACAAAACACAAAGGTAGGTACAGATTACTAAACCAGACAGATCATCTGCAAGCATTAAACTAACAACATTCAAATATCCTTACCTGTACGACGCCATTTCTGTCTCCAGCCAAGCCTTCAAAGTTCAAACGCCAAGGAAACTCCTGTAGCGCTCTCTCTCGAACACCACCACAACAATAATGTTGCCCGCGGTCGGCCGTTCACGGCCATATCACTAACAGGAGACTAGGTTAGTAGGTAGTACCATAGTAGCCTGTAGGTAGTCTGATCAGAATTTATGAGGGTAGCTGGTTCATTTAGTTCATACAACTGCACCTGGACACCTATTCAAATTTCAATTAAAGACTTTAGATTCGACTGCAACACAATCGGGGAAGCTTCCGTCACCCGTGTCCCGTCTCCCGAGTTTAATCGATTCCTGTTGGCGACTTAATATCCCAAGCATGTATACCTACTAGAGATTTTGACGGGTAGTGGTGGCATTTACACGTCAAACTGACAGGTAGACAATTTTCATACCTGTCAGTGATGACGTGTAAATTTTATTGCCCACTGTCAAATACGGGCTGAGAGGAAAAAAACGGGCTACAGCCCGTCAAATTCCAGGCCTGCTTCTAAGTCGTGGTCTGCATACTTGAGATTTCCTATCATGCTCAACATATCTTCCTCAATGATTACCCTCGATGGGATCTCTGATTCGACAAGTTCATGATTCGGTTCCTTTGGTATCTTAACTTGCTTTGTCATCATCTTCTTGGGTGGCACATAATCCTTCAGAAAGTTAACCAGGCTGGCCCTGACGCTGACGCTTCCGAGGTTTCATTTAATATAGCTATCAATGTTTTCCTGGTGCATTGTTTCTTCTACTGTCACGAGGCTTCTCCTATCTTCAGTGGTGCCATAACACTCTCAAACACACTTGTCTCTCTCTGCAATGGACTTAACTTTCTCTGCAACATTGGCCCTCTAGCTATTTGCTCTCTCAAATGTGCATGTAACAATAACCTGTCCCTGTCGACCCCTCATCTACTTTCATAGCTTATCACAAGTTACGTCAACTCTTCTTCGCAACAAATTTTTCAATCTAATCCACTTGAATTCACATTCAATTCTTTCCCTAAATATTCATTCCCTTTCTCATCATGTATGTTTTTTAATTATTTTCCCACCCTCTACGTAGATCTTTGTCGCAATTCAATGCTCCTTCCTATGCGCAATTTGTCCCTCTTTCTACATCTCTAAGACATTTTCTTGTTTATTACCTTATGCATGAATTCAATATTCTTGCCTCAAACTCTTTTATTTCCTTTCTTTTTTTCCTTTTCTTTCTATAATACAAATACTATAATACAAGTACTATAGTACACAGTCTGCATTCTCAGACTACTAGGTGGAAGCACGACTATCCCTATACAAACATTTACTAGTCCTTAGATTGGTTCCCCATTCAATTTCTCCAATTGAAAATCACTCTCCTTTGTCATAAACCTTATCATGTATGGGCCCAAACAATGTATTTGGAATTTCACCGGGTGCTACAAAAACTTGTTGTCATAAATCAAAACTAAGTCTCTTGTCTAGAACTTCTTCTATTTAATGTTTTTGTCATGCTAGACTTTCTCGCACTCTTTCTAAACTTGTTGATGGAATCCTGCAACAAAATGGTCTTCCTCCATCTATGCTAACTTTGAAAGTCTCCTTCCTCTTGTGACTGAATCAATAAGGTTTGTTAACATGACAATGCACAGACTTGACACAATGAATTCCATAGGAATGACTACTTTTGGGCCATACACTAATCTAAATTAAGTTTTTTCTATTTAGTTATTACTTGTAGTCTGGTAATCACATAGAATTATCGGAATCCTCAAATACCAGTCATCTCGACTCACATTACATACCTTAGTCAATGCATTCTTTAGTATCTTGTTGAATGCTTCCACTTTTCCATTTTCGCGAGGATGGTAAGATGTACGTTTATGGTGATGAACCTGAAATTCCTCTATCAATGAAACAATCGTCTTATTCAAAAAATGAGTTTCTTGATCACTCATAAGGATTATCGGACATCCAAACCTTTTTACCAAGGATGATTTTAGGGGCTAAATTTCGCTCATGGGCTAATTTTTCATGGTTTTTCAAAAAATGAGATTCGCTATTTTAAAAATGATTCACCCAAATTCTATAGGATATAATTATTTTACCTTAAAAATCGCCAACATTTTATAAAAACTATATAAAAAACTTAGAAATTTGAATATTTTTACAAAAATATCGCCAAACATTTATAGCTGACATATGAAGGATCAGTAAGATTCACCAAGGTTTCTACATTTTAAAATAAATTTCCATCCTTGAAATCATCCCTTCTTTTTACCACATTTTCAAATAGAAAACATACAACGGTCTCTACGCTGCATGCTCTGATAGGTTCTTCTTCATCCAATGTGATCAAGTAATGTGTCGCAGTAATGATGTATTTCTCTCTTGACCTTTTCGTTGGTGGATTGATCGGTCCAACAAAATAAATTTCCCATTTATCAAACGACTATAATGTCACTTGTGGTAATAAATAAATTTCCATTGACTATACACTTTGGAAGTCCAAGTGTATGAGTCTCTCATTCCAAATCAAATTTTCTAATTAGTGTGAGAAAAAAGGCTAGCTGGTTTAGTGTCAGTTCGAGTCATTTCATAGAATTTGTATAAAATGTTTGTTGGGTCGAGAAGACTATTGGTGACAATCAAATTTCCTTTCTTCAAATAACTAACAAAGAACCAATTTGTCAAAAATTCCACAATCATCCCTTTTTGTGTCGTCTAAGAAACAAACAACATATTGGCACTATGATTTAGCATTTTTAGACGTCATCAATATTCTCATGTCAATAGGTAACATCACCCTTATCAACAACGTCCAGAGAAAAATAAACAACATAGATTTTCCTCTCCTTAGCTTCAACCAACCACGTGAATAAGGAGTTCATTATCCTTGTGATGAGTGCATCTAGAGTCAGCTACCCATTTTTGTTTTGCAAAATGAGACAACAATGCTTGAGAAGTTCTAACTTGGAAGGTGAAATTATCAATAGGTCGGTGTACAATGAACACATCTCCTTTAAGGTGTTTAACCTTATCCTCTAAATCGTCTCTCTTATTATAGCACAATTTCTCCACATTTCCAGTCTTTCAACATTATTGTCATGTATTCTTCTTTCTACTTCTCTGGGGTGAATCTATTTATCCCTTAGGTTTCTGGCTGCAATATACATGCTTCTGTGTAAAGGCATCAAATTGTACTCTATCCATGGGATCCATCTTACTCTTTCCCTTTAGTAAGTGGGCTTGATTTTTACCACCAATATTTCCTTCTTCAAGTATTTTTTGCTCATCACTAATCAAAATACCATAGAAAGATTCAAAGGTATAATCCTACCATCTTCCTTGTGTGCTTTCTAGTTGGTGTGAAAATTCAACACATGAACACATCGAATGTTTTTTTAAATTCATTAGGACCATCTCGAAGAGTTGTGCATCCTTCTTCTAATATTTATTTCCACATTTTCCCAATTTCAAGTGGATTTCTTTGACACACTCCAAATATTCCTCTATTATGTTAAAGGAATAAGGATCGAGAGAAATCAAATCTTTCATCTCCAACTGCATGACTTGGCTATCGTTGACTTGGTTAGATAATGAATTCAATGTACTCTAGACTTTATGGAGTAAGTTGATTCCACTAAGGTGATACCTAATCTCTCACAAGATATAGGTTGTGATGACCCTCACATCCTCATCCTTCTTGCCATTAACAATAAACTTTTCTTTGTTATCTATTATACATGGAATCAAAACCTTCTTGTACTGCCAAAACCATTTTCTCTTCAACATGGTTTCCTTATATGGTGTCCATACTGCATAATTTGATCCATTCAGAACAATGAGATCAATTCATGCAGACACCCGACCCTCTGGACGAGATCCACATAGGATCGTTCTTCCTTGAATCTGTAGAACTGCAATAGTTCTTTTGTCCCTCACTAGAACCCCACGGATCTGATCCACAAGTCCTTCAAGAAAACCTGCCCTGCACAAATTGAAATATAGGTGCGAGCCTTACTTCTCCATGCGATCACAACCGGGTCTTAGCGCAAGCACCTCTCGCCACTCGTGAGTTCATGATTCGATGACCCTTGACTCCTCTTTCTCCATTCGTTGATACCTAAGATTGTGATATGGGTATGGCTCCTTCCTTGCTAGTGCCTCTACAAGAGACCACTGACTAGGCCTAACTCTAGCACCCCTCACAACTCACAACTTCGTGAGTTGAAGTGTTGAGTCCTCTTGCTCCTCTTTTATGAGTCCTTGATAAGAGATAGTTAACAATGGTTTGACTCTTTCTCAGGCGACGTGTGTCCACTAGCTATCACCCGCTTCCACCTTTCTCTGGACGCTAGTTGTTATGCCACCTGTCAACCACGTTGTCCCCACCTAATGGATGTGCCACCTATTCACGCAAGTCCTTGGCGCTCGACACTTAGTGACTTTAGCGATCAAGGTGCAACTCCTTCACCCTCTGAAACCCCGATACATGAGGTAGTGAGGCACCAAATCTCACGGCTCTCCTTCCTCCTCGATCAATGGTTAAGTTTGAATCATGATCTCACAACTTGGGGTTTTGTAGCATAAAAGTCTCGACCTACGAGCTCACAATACCCAAATTCACAAGATGATCCATATCTCTGCCACCTGTCCTCCAAAATGGACGGTCCTGATGCTTTCAGGACTGGATGAGTCCTCTTCCTTCTGCTGTTACAAGGTTTAAACCTTGCGCACATTTTCTGTATCTGATAGCTCACAGCAACTCGACACTTCTCCCTCGAAGTGTCTCCACCATCTGTCTCAGCTGCTCTCTTATGTGACTTCCAAAAGGTTAAACTTCGTGTGCCTTCGCTCAGTCCAACGATTATTGGATATGGACTCTAGATATGACAGCCTAGACCTAATCTCCTACACACTCTTCTATGTGCCTGGACATAGACTCCGATGGTCCAGATTTCACCTCTCTAGTTGATCTAATGGCAGCTATGATCTACCTTGAGAATTCCATTCTTCCTTTTCCTTGGAAGATTTCTGGCTCCAAAATTCCTCGGCCTTTGTCTCTTTTGCGAAGCCTATAACCTTGGCTCTCACCTTTATTCAAATGGATGTTCCTCCTCCTGAACTTTGTTACTCTGAATCATAAAGGTTCCTTCAAACTTTGAAGCCTCTTGCAATAGATTTGAACGCAATGGTGCTATCCCTTCTGATCTTATCTTTGGCTCTGACCTCAAATTGTCTCTGTCCCTTTCTCTCTTTAAAGGGATATAAGTGCCCTTTGCCATATTCCTGCTCAAGCATGCTTTGTTGAGCCTGCAGAGTGTTCAGTATGTCTCCTCCTATGAAACTTCTCTTATCTCAGAACTAGAAAGAGAGTTCTTCTCTATGCACTCCTTACACTCGCATGATGCCCTCTTGGCAGAGCTTCTACAGAATCTTCAATGACTTTGTCTTCTCACTAAACTCGAAATAGAGTTCCTTCTTTGCACCCTATGCACTTGTTGAATGCCCTCATGGCAAAGCTTCCATAGAATTCTAAAAAATCATGTCTTCCCTTTTCCCTCCTCTACACAATTCTTCCTTCAAGGTGTTCATCAACCTTGAGGCATCCTCCTTGAGTCAATGAATTCCTCTAGTGCACCCTCCTGGCATGTCTTTGTCTAAATTCCACAAAATTCAGAAGTGCACTCTACACACCGGCTCACGGAACCTGCAGTGTTATGTCATGCAGCCTCTTGCATGAAACCACAAAGAACTAGACCTAGAATCCAAGAACCCAACAAGCAATGAATTCTATATGTAACTTGCAAATGCACATCTAACATACATCTATAGTATATCATAAACACATAAAAACATTCATCAACAAACACAGAATAACGTGCAGGAAAAACTGCTCTGATTGTATTTATATGAAATGCCTCTTTACAATGTGTTCGATCTTAGATTGAAACAGAGTCTCGACTCTCTCTTCTCTCTCTATCCTATTATCTCTGTTTTAATCTTCCTATCTACAGACTAGCTCCTACAGAAACAAAAATGTCTTTTTACAAAAGGGGCTCCTCGAGCTTTTCCCTCCATCCTCATCAACTCTCATTAATTACAATGAATTACATTGAATGTGCCATCTAATCCGAATTGGATCTAGATCCCCATCAACATGTCATACATTAAACGCGACATTAAATATATCCTGCTCAAAGGCACGGCTTGGCTCTTCGGCCTTACAATCATTTAATTACATTAAAATCAAATCTGAAATTTTAAAGTGAGAGGGTTGCGCCTCTCCTCTCTATTGAATGTGTGCTTGATGTCCTGGCTGGCTAGTGCATAGCTGGCTTGGAGTGATGCTCCTGCATCACACTCCTCTGCTGCAAAAAAATCATGAGCTTCCCAGCATGGTTGTCGAAATCCCCCTGGATCCCAAACAGTTCTTTGGGGCTATCCATTTGCTCCATCGCCTTGTTGTTGTTGTTGGTGCTTCATCTCCCCTATTTCTCTTGTAGGTTCTCCTCTACTCAGCTTCCCTCTACTGAGCACTTCTGCTGATCTGATCATCAACCTTCTGATTTCCTCAATTATCTCATCCAGACGATCTAGTGGCTGGCTCTCTTTATGCAGTCTCCTCGGCTGTACTTCTTCATCCTTATCAGTGGGCAGATCAACTAAATCCCCCATGCTATTTTCTTCCTCTGTGGCCTCATCTTTCCACTCTATTGCAAAATTTAATTCTGCAGTCTAATCACTAAGTCTCTTCTCAGTTTCCCCTTCTAACAGTCTTTCTTCTACCAGTTCTCCTGTTGGTGCATCTCCATCTTTCTCCAGCTGCTCCTCAGACTGAAAATTTCCTTCATCTGCTGCTGCATGCCTTGAAATTGCAGTCATCATCAACTATTCAACTCCTTGACTGAAAATTCTAAGTGATTCCTTGGAATGCTCCTCTACTATCATCTGCATGATTGTCTTCTCTCGACAGTCATTTACTGGTTTTGGATGGTTCAACTAATCCTCCAGCATTTCTAACTCCTTTTCCCAAGGAGTGAGCATCTCAACTGTGTGCTCCTCTTATTTTCCTTGGGTAGCTTCTAATATCTTCTCCTTCATCATGACAGTCACAGCTAGTTGTCCTTTTGTTGTTGTTGCACCCGCAATATATTCCCTTGCCTCGTCTTGGCTACTTGGTAGGAATATCCGAACTCCTCCAATCATCAGAATGCTCTTCTGACCTTCACATGTCAACACTCCTTGATGATATGAACTCGACTCTGATTTCATGAGACTCTCATGTGTCCTCATATGCTCTCCCTTGCCCACTTAGCAATATGGGATTTCCTCTCTACACTCCTGATAGTCTATGAGATCAGTTGATCCCATCTCAGTGCCTTCCTGGCAATTTGAACTTTCAACACTACCCTCCTAGCATCCTATGAGATCCTCCAATGATCTCATCTCATTTCCCTTCTGGTAATCTAAACTTTCTTCACTGCCTTCTTGGAAGTTCATGAGATCGTCATTTGATCTCTTTCTATTGACCACCTAAAAACTCAAAAGTTCATCTCTACCCACCTGGCAGTTTATGAGATCTTCCAGTGATCTCTCCTCCTCATCATCACTGAGATTTCTCCCAGATTATGGTTCACACACATGAACCATCTCTTCTTCATCTCTAAGGATTTCCACATACCTCATCCATTTCCTCAATAGACTTTGCTATCTTTTGGCCAACAATTCCTTGACTGGCCACTTCACCTTTGTTTTCACGGGCCACTCATACACCCATCGTGTCTTTGCGTTTTGTTGCATCCACAGTGCAAGCTCTTCCATCCTTTCCTTTATCTCAACGAGTTATTTATCCATCTCATCTTTTCTCTGCTTCTAGTGGTTCTTCTTTCCACTGCATCCATGTCCATTAGTAGCCATCTTCATCCTTGGTCTCCCACCTGGAAAAAAATTTGCTGTGACTCTGCAACCTTGAGTGCTTCAAGCATCTCCTACAGTCCACCTAACTACCTATTGACTACTACGTATCTGTGAACAATCATCACAGAGATTCAACACTCTATCTTCTTCTTCCTTTTGCTCCCTTTGTCTGCAATATAAAGACAAAAATCAAGCTCTGATACCACACTGATGCAGACCCCCAACCCTCTGGCTGAGATCTGTATAGGATCATTCTTCCTCAAATCCATAGAACTGCAATAGTTATTTCAGCCCTCACTAGAACCCCACGGATCCAATCCACAGATCCTTCAAGAAAACCTGCCCTGCGCAACTTGAAAGCTAGGCATGAGCCTTATGTCTCCATGCGACCATAACCAGGTCTTAGCGCAAGTGTCTCTCGCCACTCACAAGTTCATGATTCGATGACCCTCGAATCCTCTTTCTCTATTCACCGATACCTGAGATGGCGATATGGGTATGGCTCCTTCCTTGCTATTTCCTCTATAAGAGACCACTAGCTAGGCCTAACTCTAGCACCCCTCGCAACTCGCAACTTCGCGAGTTGAAGTGTTGAGTCCTCGTGCTCCTCCTTTACGGGTCCCCAATAAGCAATAGTTAACAATGGGTTGACTCCTTCTCAGGCAACGTGTGTCCACCACCTGTCACTTGCTTCCACCTTTCTCTGGGTGCTAGTTGTTACGCCACCTGTCAACCACGCGGTCCCCACCTAATGGATGTGCCACGTGTTCACGTGAGTCCTCGGCGCTCGGCACTTCACGACTTTAGCGATCAAGGTGCAACTCCTTCACCCTTTGAAACCCTTATACACAAGGTAGCGAGGCACCAAACCTCGCATCTCTCCTTGCTACTCGATTGATGGTTCAGGTTGAATCACGATCTCGTGACTTGGGGGTTTGTAGTGCAAAAGTCTCCGCCTCCTAGCTTACGATACCCGAATTTGCGAGATGATCCAGATCTCTGCCACCTATCCTCCAAAATGGATGGTCCTGATGCTTTTGGGACTAGACGAGTCCTCTTCCTTCTATCGTTATGAGGTTTAAACCTCGTGCACCTTTTCAGGATCTGACGGCTCACGACAACTTGGCACTTCTCCCTTGAAGTGTCTCCATCATCCATCTCAGCTGCTCGCTTGCGCAACTTCCCGGAGGTTAAAATTTGTGCACCTTCGCTCGATCCAACGGTTGTCAGATATCGACGCTAGATTTGATGGACTAGACCTAATCCCCTACGAACTCTTCTATGTGCCTGGACGTAGACTCCGATGGTCTAGATATCGCCTCCAGCTAATCTAACGATAGTTTTGCTCTACCTTGAGCATTCCCTTCTTCCTTTTCCTTCGAATATTTCTAGCTCCAAAAGGCCTCGGCCTTTTTCTCCTCTGTGAAGCCTATAACCTTGGCTCTCGCCTATATTCAAAGGGATGTTCCTCCTCCTAAACTTTGTTACTTTGAACCATAAAGGTTCCTTCAAACTTTGCAACTTCTTGCAGGACCTTTGCATGAAATGGTGCTATCTCTTCTGAGCTTATCTGTGGCTCTGACCTCAAATTGTCTCTGTCCCTTTCTCTCCTTGAAGGGATGTAAGTTCCCTTTGGAAACTTTCTTCTCAAGCACGCTTTGCTGAGCCTGTAGGGTGTTCAGTAACCCTGTGAGTGTCTCCTCTTGTGACACTTCTCTTATCTCAGAACTGGAAAGAGATTTCTTCTCTATGCACTCCTTGCACTCACTCGATGCCCTCCTGGCAGAGCTTCTATAGAATCTTCAGTGACTCTGTCTTCTCACTAAACTCGAAATAGAGTTCTTTCTTTGCACCTTGCGCACTTGTTCAATGCCCTGCTTGTAGAGCTTCCATAGAATTCTTAGAAATTATGTCTTCCCTGTGCCCTTCTATACACAATTCTTCCTTCAAGGTGTTCAACAACCTTGAGGCATCCTCGTTGATTCAATGAATTCCTCTAGTGTGCCCTCCTGGCATTTATTTTTATAAATTCCACAGAATTCAGAAGTGCACTCTATGCACTGGCTCATAGAACCCACAGTGTTCTGTCATGCAACCTCTCACATGAAACCACAAAGAACCAGACCTGAAATCCAAGAACCCAATAGACAATGACTTCTGTCTGTAACCTACAAATGCACATATAACATACATCTATAACATATCATAAACACATAAAGACACTCATCAGCAAACACAGAATAACGTGCAGGAAAAACTTCTCTGATTGTATTAATATGAAATGTCTCTTTACAATGTGTTTGAGCTCGGACTGTAACAAAGTCTCGGCTCTCTCTTCTCTCTCTATCCTATTCTCTCTATTCTACTCTTCCTCTCTACATACTAACTCCTACATAAAAAAAAATATCTTTTTACAAAAGGGGCTCCTCGAGCTCTTCGCTCTATCCTCACCAACTCTCATTGATTACAATGAATTACATTGAATGGGCCATCTAATCTGAATTGGATCTAGATCCCCATCAACATGTCAGCCATTAAATGAGACACTTACTACAACCTGCTCAAAGGCACGTCTTGGATCTTCGACCTTACAATCATTTAATTACATTAAATTCAAATCTGAAATTTGAATGTGAGAGGGTTGTGCCTCTTCTCTCCATTGAATGCACGCTTGATGTGTTGGCTGGCTGGCACATTGCTGGCTTAGAGCGATGCTCCTGCATCATCAATATTTGAAGCCATATTTGATATCTAGATAGAAATTGTTCTATTTCAATAAGTTTTAATCAACAAACCACTAGCCCAGAGTCAATCACACAACAAATACGACTCAACAAGGTTTCCATATAATAATTAAAGTTTTTATACCATCGGCTCTAATACCATGTCGGGGAATACAGTGGAACACAACATGAAACTAAAAATACATTACTCCATATAATCGAAGAGGAAATAAAATTTTGAAGACCAAAGGTGGTGTTAAATACACCATTACAATACTAAAGCAAAGTGTACTTTGATAAGAACATCACAATGCATATTGGATATTGATTTCTTCATATGAGATCAAATCAATCGCTTGATTGACATGATGTTAATGACCCAAGGGGTCTTCTATTTATACCCTCAAGATATAACCAACTTCCATTGAATCTTAATGATATTGTCCACATGTAACCATCGGTTGTTAGAGTCGAATCTACCAAATCCATGCTATCAAGTTGGCTCAACAAGGATGCTCGACCCAACTAAATATCCTCTCAACTCATAGTTTATTTATAGGTTGGTCGATCGACTTCCTGACTATCATCGACTATTGGTTGATTGTCTGACCGAGAGGCATGTCGACTACTCGGTCGACTGATGTAGAGTTTTGGTCAATATCCCAACCAACTATATCCATATGTAGGTCAACTTCTCAAATGAATCAATCTGGGAGATGTGTTATGAACCATCAATGATTGATGTTCCAACATCTCATACCACCCCAATTCCATCACACCCTATGTTCTTATGCATATTTATATATAAAATGTAAAAATCTAAGCATACCATGAAATAAAAAAGGAAGTTGAAAGAACTAGAAATAGTGTGGGAAGTACAAGTAAATTCGTTGGGGCTATGAATTCTCATTGGAAGTGGGGCCATGATTGTATTATAGTGAGGAAACTTCACCAGGGCTATGGATGCTCACTTCCAGTGAAGCAATATTGAGAAAATGAGAACAATGAACACAATTATGTAGATGTATATTTGTTACAGAGAGTGTAACCTATGGTAGGACCATGGTCGATCAGGGTTTTTTATCCAATTAAATAATTCACCTTACTAAACAACTCTCGAAAAAGGATATGTTAGATGGAAAGTACTTGAAAGTGGTTAATATTTTTTTGAAATTGAAGCATCATTTTTGGTACTCATAGCTACCAAGAATTTACCTACAAACTTTTGAACTTACCTTTAACATCGAGATATGAAGTGAAGGTATGTATGTTTCTATGACAAAGATAACTGGTTCATTTAGTGTGTCTCCATTTGTTGTGACCATAACCACCTCCCGTTTAATTTTTATCTCATAAGAAATAGGAAAGGGGCCCCTCCTTACTCAAGTTTTAGGCTCATCACCTAATTCCTATTAACTATACTCTATCTACTGAAATAAAATACAAAACGGTGAAGGTAAAATCTTAATGAATTTTTTTCTATGGGGAAGCTTATCACTGTACATAATCTTTGTGATTATATGTCTTTTAGTGTCCTTTATCATAATTCTAGTTAAAAAACCACTCCAATCATTATAGAATGAAATCAATGATCTTTCCATAGAATCTATGTGTTTGTTGATCCTCTATCGCTCCTCACATTCATGTCTCATTGCACTTAACCTGAATCATTTTTCTAATTGTGCACCAAGTTTGGAAGGTAGTTTCACTACATCATTTAGAAGTAAAAAAATGACTTTAGTTAAAGACACATTGCATCTCCACATCCTCTTGCACACATATTATATCTAAGATCTAGATGATCATCTTTGAAATCCCAACAAATTTATTTAGTATAGTACATGTGTCTTGAATCAGAAGAATATTAACGTATCATGCGATTTTAGGATGTTATTTTCCATCAGGAAGATAAAACATCTTTGTTCTCGTGATGATGAGAGGTAAATCAGAAAAAATAAATATCAAGAGGTATGTTTCCTTATAATTCCTTTATTCTACGTAAATCACCTCCTGCAATTATTTTTCACTTGATGACTAAAGAAAATAAATAGAAATTATTACATAATTTTTTTTTGTCTCCATCCTTGTATAGCATAGATTATTCATGTCGTGGTTCTAGGAACATGTCTTCTTGGCATATAATCATTACCCTAAAAAAGACATGCTCTATTATGAATCCTTAGCAAACACCATGCGTAGAGAAAGGACATTTACAATTGGTCACTAAGTATAGGAAGAACCCAAGTAGAAAATCCATCAGCTAAGAGAAAATAAGGAAAACTTGAATATGATCATAAGAATATGCTAACCTCGTCCATCTAGGCCTATCTCAGTTCATAATTAGAATTCAATCTGTAGAAACCCTAGCATTCAGACATGACTTGCATCTATCTCCATATCATCCTCTAACGTGTTTGCATTAATTCCTTATCTTGTATTTGTACCCACGTCTAAGTAGTTCTATTGAAATTGTGAGCCACAATGCAAAGCTTCACTTCCCTTTCAATACATGAAGCTATAGCATATTGTAGAACCATGTCTCAAATGGGACCCATCCATCGAGATCTCCTTGTCGGCCTTTCTTTCTTTTATCGGGATCATGTTTCCCATTGTCTTAAAGGAGTTCCAAAAACCCCAAGGTCGCATGCCTATTGGACCTCCCTCATCAGGTATGATTCATCAGGATGACAAATAAACATCCTTTCTATAGTTACTGACATATAGATCCCACAAGCATATCAAATCTCCTCTATCAGGCAAAAATCTCATGCTCCTACTCCCGTCCCTCCCTAAGAGAAGCCCTTTTTCAGGATTGAATGACCCAGGCCGTGCACACAACTATCCTTCTTCTTAATTGAAATTGGACTGACCCATGGATTTTAGTTTTCCTTTTATTGCCATTATCAGATTTTGACAATCCATCAGGCTCAACACATCAAATTTCTTATTTATATATGGAAATTTCCCTATGATATTTATCGATCCAATAATTCCATCGAACTCTCCTACCAAAAAACGTTTTTACTAAGCCTCCACATCGACAAGCCATGATAGATTTAGATCTGCTTACCCTACAGATTTTCCTCACATGGGTGACGTGGTGACAACGTGTTGATATAAAGAGCTACACTAATGCGTTTTGAATCACCTTAATATTCATATGTAATGCACTCAACTGACTCACCCTTCAGATAAAATATTTCAGGTTACCCCCCGAAGACCATTGCTTTGAATACATCTTGAATACCATTGGAATGTTCTTGTTTCACAAGTTTACTAGCATCATCCTTCCCAAGATCCTATCTAGTTTTCCCTTATGACTTTGTTATCAGAAACCGTCCCATCAAAAGGCATTGCTTAGAACCACTTGGAGAATTTTCTTTCCAAGTACCATCTCCCAACAAGGAAATCAAGTTATCCCCTGACACCTATCGTATTTCATATTTTCTTATTTTATTCACCCTCCAATAGATCCTGATTGGAACACTGGATGGATTATAAAATCATATCGGACATCGAGAAGACTGAAAATGATAAGCATCATATGGTCAAATTTCCATAGACATATGTGACAAGTACTAGAACTAACAAATCAACGGTTAAGATTCAATTCAACAAAAAAACAATGAAAATTGAATCTCCTCATTAGAATATCGTTTCTCAAAGAAAGGAAAACTAAACTAAGAATGAAATTAAGTCATCCTATAATTGAAAGTTTAAGGGAAACTCTAAGCTAAGCACTCTTGCCGAAAAATATCTGAAGGACCCAAATATTTGACGGCGTAAGAAGGGAAATAAAATAAGAGGAAGAGAATGCTCCACACTCCTCTCCATTACATAATCCATGCTTCATGTAGAGGGAGTATGGTCATATGTAAGAATACTTCCTCGATATATTAAAGGGAATTGAGAGGACATGGGATAAACATGAATTCATCGGATATCTGATAAGGAAGATATGTCGTGTGGGATATCACCTCAGAAGGTACACTAGAAGAGCTGTAAAAAATCATTACGTCCGCTCACCATCACCATGACTCATGTAAAAATTCTATAGAAGTAATTCCTTGGTTAGATAAAAGAATAAATGATAACAATTATAATAGTATGTGAATGGATTCCGTTAAGAACCAAATATTAATATAGCATAGAAAAACCTCAGAATGAGTACTCAACGCCTTGAAAAAGAGGGAATTTTAGATAATAAGCCTCTTCGAGGAGGCAACCTCCTTTTACCCCACATAAATGTTCAAGTACAAGATGATTATAAATGAAAATGTCTCCTTTGTATATATACGAGACTAGGAGGTATAATTACAACTAATGGAATAAAGCTGACATAAATAAAATAACATTACTAATGTAATATGCCCCAATTAAGGCGTAATGAGCCAATATTAGGGCTTAACATTCCTCTCCCCTTGGGACAACTGTTGTCTGCAATGCTTGAGTAACTCTGGATGCTTCTGCATAAAATACTCTTCTTCCCAAGTGGAATCTTCAGCCGGTAGTTTCCTCCATTTAAGAGATACTCTGAAATGGATCTATTCCTCAACTGGCGAATTATTGTGTCAATGATGGCTTCAGGCTCCAATATGATTTTCCCTTTCTCGTCAAGTTCTAGAAATATAGTTTGAACTGGTATCTTGTCACCTATAACCTTCTTTAAGCATGAAACATGGAAAACTAGGTGTACTCGTCAAGATGCAGGAAACTCCAATTTCTATGCCATAGTACCAATATTTTGCAACACCTTATAAGGGCCATAGTACTTTGGTGATAATTTATTATCCTTCTTGGCTTGCTTGAGGAACAATTGTTTGTATTTTTGTAGTCTTAAAAACACCCAATCCCCTACTTCAAA
>JASDQU011176358.1:15985-26634 GCA_032191745.1 Picea mariana
GTCTTCTAAGTTGTGGTCTGCATACTTCAGATTTCCTATCGCGCCCAACATATCTTACTCAATGATTACCCTCGATGGGATCTCTGATTCGACAAGTTCATGATTCGGTTCCTTTGGTATCTTAACCTGGTTTATCATCATCTTCTTGGGTGGCACATAATCCTTCAAAAAGTTAACCAGGCTTGGCCCTGACACTAACGCTCCTGAGGTTTCATTTAATATAGCTATCGATGTCTTCCTGGTGCATTGTTTCTTCTAGTGTCATGAGGCTTCTCCTATCTTCGGTGGTGCCATAACACTCTCAAACACACTTGTCTCTCTCTGCAATGGACTTAACTTTCTCTGCAACACTGGCTCTCTGTAGCTATTTGTTCTCCCAAATGTGCATGTAACAATGACCTGTCCTTGTCGACCCCTCATCTACTTTCATAGCTTATCACAAGTTACGTCAATTCTTCTTCGCACCAATTTTTTCAATCTAATCCACTTGAACTCACATTCAATTCTTTCCCTAAATATTCATTAACTTTTTATCCTCCAGTGGATCATACGGTAGATGTTCCATCATGTCAAAATCCTCTTGTTAGTTTTCCTTTATGACTATGAGTCTCCACTACCTTGTCGTCATGTTTGTTCTTTAATACTTGTCTCGTCATGTACTTTAATTATTTTCCCACCCTCTACGTAGATCTTTGTCGCAATTCAATGCTCCTTCCTATGCACAATTTGTCCCTCTTTCTACATCTCTATGACATTTTCTTGTTTATTACCTTATGCATGAATTCGATATTCTTGCCTAAAACTCTTTTATTTCCTTTCTTCTTTTCTTTTTCTTTCTATAATACAAATACTATTATACAAGTACTATAGTACACATTCTGCATTCTCAGACTACTACGTGGAAGCATGATTGTCCCTATGCAAACATTTACTAGTCCTTCAGAACGGTTGTTGGATATCGACGCTAGATCTGACAGCCCAAACCTAATCCCCCATGCACATTTATATGTGCCTGGACGTAGACTTCGATGGTTTAGACCTCTCCTCTCCAGCTAATCTAATGGAAGTTGTGCTCTACCTTGAGCATTCCCTTCTTCCTTTTCCTTGGAATATTTCTGGATCCAAAAGGCCTCGGCCTTTGTCTCCTCTGTGAAGCCTATAACCTTGGCTCTCACCTATATTTGGAGGGATGTTCCTCCTCCTAAACTTTGTTACTCTGAACCATAAAGTTTCCTTCAAACTCTGCAACCTCTTGCAGGACCTTTGCATGAAATGGTGCTATCTCTTCTGAGCTTATCTGTGGCCCTGACCTCAAATTGTCTCTATCCCTTTCTCTCCTTGAAGGGATGTAAGTGCCCTCTGGCAACTTCCTTCTCAAGCACGCTTTGTTGAGCCTGCAGGGTGTTCAATAACCCTGTGAATGTCTCCTCCTGTGACACTTCTCTTATCTCAGAAATCGAAAGAGAGTTCTTCTCTGTGCACACTTTGCACTCGCTCGATGCCCTCCTGGAAGACATTCTACAGAATATTCAGTGACTCTATCTTCTCATTGAACTCAGAATAGAGTTCCTTCTTTTCATCTTGCGCACTTGCTCAATGCCCTCCTAGAAGAGCTTCCACGGAATTCTCAGAAATTATGTCTTCCCTGTGCCCTCCTCTGCACAATTATTCCTTCAAGGTGTTCAACAACCTTGAGGCATCCTTGTTGAGTCAATGAATTCCTCTGATGAGCCCTCCTAGTACGTATTTTTCTAAATTCTGTAGAATTCAGAAGTGCACTCTATGCACCGGCTCACAGAACCCACAATGTTGTGCCATGCAACCTCTTGCATGAAACCATAAAGAACCAAACCTGGAATCCAAAAACCCAATAGACAATGACTTTTTTCTGTAACCTGCAAATGCACATCTAACATACATCTACATCATATCATAAACACATAAAGACATTCATCAACAAACACAGAATAACATGCAGAAAAAACTTCTCTGATTGTATTAATATGAAATGCCTCTTTACAATGTGTTCGAGCTCGGATTGCAATAGAGTCTCGGCTCTCTCTTCTCCCTCTATCCTATTCTCTTTGTTCTACTCTTCCTCTCTACAGACTAACTGCTACAGAAACAAAAAGATCTTTTAACGAAAGGGTCTCCTCGAGCTCTTCGCTCCATCCCCACCAACTCTCATTAATTACAATGAATGGGCCATCTAATCTGAATTGGATCTAGATCCCCATCAACATGTCAGCCATTAAAGGTGACACTAACTACAACCTGCTCAAAGGCATGACTTGGATCTTCGACCTTACAATCATTTAATTACATTAAATTCAAATCTGAAATTTGAAAGTGAGAGGGTTGTGTCTCTCCTCTCCATTGAATATGTGCTTGATGTGTTGGCTAGCTGGCGCGTAGCTGGCTTGGACTGATGCTCTTCCATCATCAATATTTGAAGCCATATTTGATATATAGATAGAAATTGTTCTATTTCAATAAGTTTCAATCAACAAACCACTAGCCCAGAGTCAATCACACAACAAATACGACTCAACAAGGTTTCCATATAATAATTAAAGTTTTTATACCATCGGCTCTGATACCATGTTGGGGAATATAGTGGAACACAACATGAAGCTAAAAATACATTACTCCAGATAATCGAAGAGGAAATAAAATTTTGAAGACAAAAGATGGTGTCTAAATACACCATTACAATAATAAAGCAAAGTGCACTCTGATAAGAACATCACAATGCATATTGGATATTGATATCTTCATATGAGATCAAATCAATCGCTTGATCGACATGATGTTAATGACCCAAGGGGTCTTCTATTTATATCCTCAAGATATAACCAACTTCCATCGAATCTGAACAATATTGTCCACATGTAACCATCGGTTGTTAGAGTTGAATCTACCAAATCCATGCTATCAAGTTGGCTCAACAAGGATGCTCAACCCAACTAAATATCCACTCAACTCATAGTTTATTTATAGGTTGGTCGATCGACTTTCTAACTATCATCGACTGTTGGTTGACTGTCCAACCGACAGGCATGTCGACTACTCGGTTGACTGATGTAGAGTTTTGGTCAATATCCCGACCAACTATATCCATATGTAGGTCAACTTCTCAAATGAATCAATCTGGTAGATGTGTTATGAACCATCAATGATTGATGTTCCAACATCTCATACCACCCTAATTCCTTCACACCCTATGTTCTTATGCATATCTATATATAAAATGTAAAAATCTAAGCATACCTTGAAATAAAAAAGGAAATTGAAAGAACTAGGAATAGTGTGGGAAGTACACGTAAATTCGTCGGGGCTATGAATTCTCATTGGAAGTGGGGCCATGATTGTATTTTAGTGAGGAAACTTCACCAGGGCTATGGATGCTCACTTCCAGTGAAGCAATATTGAGAAAATAAGAACAATGAACACAATTATGTAGATGTATATTTGTTACAGAGAGTGTAACCTATGGTAGGACCATGGTCGATCAGGGTTTTGTATCCAGTTGAATAATTCACCTTACTAAACAACTCTCGAAAAAGGATATGTTAGATGGAAAGTACTTGAAAGTGGTTAATATATTTTTGAAATTGAAGCATCATTTTTGGTACTCATAGCTACCAAGAATTTACCTACAAACTTTTGAACTTACCTTTAACATCGAGATATGAAGTGAAGGTATGTATGTTTCTATGGCAAAGATAATTGGTTCATTTAGTGTGTCTCCATTTGTTGTGACCACAACCACCTCCCCTTTAATTTTTATCTGATAAGAAATAGGAAAGGGGCCCCTCCTTACTCAAATTTTAGGCTCATCACCTAATTCCTATTAACTATACTCTATCTACTGAAATAAAATACAAAAGGGTGAAGGTAAGATCTTAATAAATTTTTTTCTATGCGGAAGCTTATCACCGTACATAATCTTTGTGATTATATGTCTTTTAGTGTCCTTTGTCATAATTCTAGTTAAAAAAACACTCCAATCATTATAGAATGAAATCAATAGTCTTTCCATAGGATCTATGTGTCTGTTGATCCTCTATCACTCCTCACATTCATGTCTCATTACACTTAACCTGAATCATTTTTCTAATTGTGCACCAAGTTTGGAAGGTAGTTTCACTACATCATTTAGAAGTAAACAAATGACTTTAGTTAAAGACACACTTCATCTCCACATCCTCTTGCACACATATCATATCTAAGATTTGCATGATCATCTTTGAAATCCCAACAAATTTATTTAGTATAGCACATGTGCCTTGAATCGGAAGAATATTAACATATCATGCGATTTGGGGATGTTATTTTCCATCAGGAAGATAAAACATCTTTGTTCTCGTGATGATGAGAGGTAAATCAGATAAAATAAATATCAAGAGGTATGTTTCCTTATAATTCCTTTATTCTACGTAAATCATCTCCTCCAATTATTTTTCACTTGATGACTAAAGAAAATAAATAAAAATTATTACATAAAAAAAAAATTGTCTCCATCCTTGTATAGCAAAGATTATTCATCCTTGTATAGCAAAGATTATTCATGTTGTGGTTCTAGGAACATGTCTTCTTGGCATATAATCATTACCCTAAAAAACATGCTCTATTATGAATCCTTAGAAAACACCATGCGTAGAGAAAGGACATATACAATTGGTCACTAAGTATAGGAAAAACCCAAGTAGAAAATCCATCAGCTAAGAGAAAATAAAGAAAACTTGAATATGATCATAGGAATATTCTAACCTCGTCCATCTAGGCCTATCGCAGTTCATAATAAGAATTCAATCTGTAGATACCCTAGCATTTAGATAGGACTTGCATCTATCTCCATATCATCCTCTAACGTGTTTTCATTAATTCCTTATCTTGTATTTGTACCCACGTCTAAGTAGTTCTATTGGAATTGTGAGCCACACTGCAAAGCTTCACTTCCCTTTCAATACATGAAGCTATAGCATATTGTAGAACCATGTCTCAAATGGGACCCATCCATCGAGATCTCCTTGTCGGCCTTTCTTTTATTGGGATCATGTTTCCCGTTGTCTTAAAGGAGTTCCAAAAACCCAAAGTTCGCAAGCCTATTGAACCTCCCTCAACAGGTATGATTCATCGGGATGACAAATAAAAATCATTGAGTTACTGACATATAGAGCCCACAAGCATATCAAATCTCCTCTATCAGGAAAAAATCTCATGCTCCTATTCCCATCCCTCCCTAAGATAAGTCCTTTTTTAGGATTGAATGACCCGGGTCGTGCACACAACTATCCTTCTTCTTAATTGAAATTGGACCGACCCATGGATTTTAGTTTTCCCTTCATTGCCATTATCAGATTTTGACAATCCATCGGGCTCAACGCATCAAATTTCTTATTTATATATGGAAATTTCACTATGATATTTCTCGATCCAATAATTCCATCGAACTCTTCTACCAATTTTTTTTTTTAATGAGCCTCCACATCGGCAAGTCATGATAGATTTAGATCTGCTTACCTTACCGATTTTCTTCACATGGGTGACGTGGTGACAATGTGTTTGGAATCACCTTAAGATTCATATGTAATGCACTCAACTGACTCACCCTTCAGATAAAATATTCCAGGTTCCCCCCCGAAGACCATTGCTTTGAATACATCTCGAATACCATTGGAATGTTCTTATCTGACATGCTTACTAGCTTTGTCCTTCCCAAGATCCTATCTGGTTTTCCCTTATGACTTTGTTATTAGAAACCATCCCATCAAAAGGCATTTCTCAGAACCACTTGGAGAATTTTCTTTCCGAGTACCATCTCCCAACAAGGCAATCAAGTTATCCCCTCACACCTATCGTATTTCATATTTTCTTATTTTATTCACCCTTCAGTAGATACTGATTGGAACACTAGATGGATTATAAAATTATATCGGACATCGAGAAGACTAAAAATGATAAGCATCGTATGGTCAAATTTCCATAGACATATGTGACAAGTACTGGAACTAACAAATCAACAGTTAAGATTCAATTCAATAACATATCAATGAAAATTGAATCTCCTGGTTAGAAGATCGTTTCTCAAAGAAAGGAACACTAAACTAAGAATGAAATTAAGTCATTCTATAATTGAAAGTGTAATGGAAACACTACGCTAAGAACTCTTGCAGAAAAATATCTAAAGGACCCAAATATTTGACGGCATAAGAAGGGCAACAAAATAAGAGGAAGAGAATGCTCCACACTCCTCTCCATTACATAATCCATGCTTCATGTAGAGGGAGCATGGTCATATGTAAGAATACTTTCTCGATATATTAAAGGGAATTGAGAGGACATGGGATAAACATGAATTCATCGGATATCTGATAAGGAAGATATGTCGTGTCGGATATCACCTCAGAAGGTACACTAGAAGAGCTGTAAAAAATCATTACGTCCGCTCACCATCACCATGACTCATGTAAAAATTCTATAGAAGTAATTCCTTGGTTAGATAAAGGAATAAATGATAACAATTATAATAGTATGTGAATGGATTCCGTTAAGAACCAAATATTAATATAGCATAGAAAAACCTCAGAATGAGTACTTAATGCCTTGAAAAAGAGAGAATTTTAGATAATAAGTCTCTTCGAGGAGGCAACCTTCTTTTACCCCACATAAATGTTCAAGTACAAGATGATTATAAATGAAAATGTCTCCTTCGTATATATACGAGACTAGGAGGTATAATTACAACTAATGGAATAAAGCTGACATAAATAAAATAACATTACTAATGTAATATGCCCCAATTAAGGCGTAGTGAACCAATATTAGGGCTTAACATTCCTCTCCCCTTGGGACAAGTGTTGTCTGCAATGCTTGAGTAACTCTGGATGCTTCTGCATAAAATACTCTTCTTCCCAAGTGGAATCTTCAGCCGGTAATTTCCTCCATTTAAAGAGATACTCTGAAATGGATCTATTCCTCAACTGGTGAATTCTTGTGTCAATGATGGCTTCAGGCTCCAATATGATTTTTCCTTCCTCGTCAAGTTCTAGAAATATAGTTTGAACTGGTATCTTGTCACCTATAACCTTCTTTAAGCATGAAACATGGAAAACTGGGTGTACTCGTCAAGATGCAGGAAACTCCAATTTCTATGCCATAGTACCAATATTTTGCAACACCTTATAAGGGCCATAGTACTTTGGTGATAATTTATTATCCTTCTTGGCTTGCTTGAGGAACAATTGTTTGTATTTTTGTAGTCTTAAAAACACCCAATCCCCTACTTCAAAACTTCTTTCACTACGATGTTGATATGCTTGTTGTTTCATGCAATTTTGTGCCATGGTCAGTTTTTCCTATAATATTTGGATAACTTGTTGTTGATGCTCGATGTGATATTCCACTGTTTGAACCTTAGATTTCTATTTTAGAGAAGAATTGATGGAAGGAGGGTGGTATCCATAGAGTTCCATAAAGGGTGTCATTTTTGTTGTAGTATGAAAGGAAGTGTTATACCACCATTCTGCCAAGGGTAACCATTTGAACCATTGTGTTTGTTTATTAGAGACAAAGCAATAAAGGTAGCCTTCCAGACATTTGTTCACTATCTCGGTTTGTCCATTAGATTGAGGATGATAGGATGAGCTATGAGCCAATTGAGTACCCAAATGAGAAAATAATTGTCCAAAAATGTGCAGTGAAGATGGGATCTTTGTCACTTAAAATAATCTTTGGGTTGCCATGTAGCTTTTGAATTGTCTCCATGAATGCGGTGGCAACTGTACTAGATTTTAAGGGATGAGAGAGTGCACAAAAGTGTGCATACTTGGTCAGTCTATCAACAATCACCATGATGACACTCTTTCCTTTAGACTTTGGTAACCTTGTGATGAAATTCATGTAAACCTCCTCTCAGCGCTAACTTGGGATGGATAATGGTTATAAAAGACCTCGGGTCTTAATTTTTTCCACCTTATTTTGTTGGCAAACCAAACATTCTGCCACTAACCTTTAAACATCAGTTTTAAGGCCATCCCCCAAAATATCCTTATTGACTCTATGGTAGGTTTTCAAAAATCCCGAGTGCCCTCCTACTGGAGAGGTGTGCAATTCCAATAGTACCTTTTGTTTGATTTGGGAGTTCTTACATAAATATAAGCGATCTTTGTACCATAGTGAATCATTTTTCCATGTAAATGTATCTGNGGTTTTCAAAAATCCCGAGTGCCCTCCTACTGGAGAGGTGTGCAATTCCAATAGTACCTTTTGTTTGATTTGGGAGTTCTTACATAAATATAAGCGATATTTGTACCATAGTGAATCATTTTTCCATGTAAATGTATCTGATGCACTGGAATCCTTCTGCAACCTTTGAATGAGAGTCCACACTTTTTCATCATTCTACCATTCATCCCTTGCTTCTATTATCCAATCTGGTTGGATGATCGAGATAGCGCAGAGAAAGGCCTCAACATCTTCATCCTTTCTTGAGAGTGCATCTGCCACAACATTTTTCTTCCCCTTTTTACAGACGATTTCAAAATCATAACCTAATATCTTGGTTACCCATTTTTGTTGTTCTTCTGAAGATAATTTTTGTTCCAAGAAGTATTTAAGACTATCATGATCTGTTTTGACCTTGAAGTGCCTACCTATTAGGTAAGGATGCCATTTCTTCAATGCATGTAGTATTTCCATCATTTTGTTCTCATAAATGGGTTTGTGTAAGTCCTTTCCCTTGAGTGGTCAACTTTCAAAACCCAGGGGCATTCCTTCTTGAATTAGGACAACACCAATTCCATTTCCCGAGGCATAACATTCCACAATAAAGGTTTTTGCGAAGTCTGGAGTGGTCAAGATAGGAGCTTTGCACATCGCCTCTTTAATTTGTTCAAAAGATTTAGTTGCCTCTGGAGTCCATAAAAATGCATCCTTTTTAGTTAGTGTCATTAAAGTTGTTGTTATTCTTCCATAGTTCCGAACAAACTTGTAGTAGTAACCTGTCAAAGCCAAAAATCCTCTAAGATTCTTCAATGTTTTGTGAATCGGCCAGTCCATCATGGCCTTAATATTGTTAGGGTCTACCTTGACACCTTCACGAGATACAATATGACCCAAATACTCTACCTCCTTCACTCCAAAGAAACATTTGGATGGTTTGGTATATAGTTGTTGTTCCTTTAGTAGTTGTAGCACCTTGTCAACATGTCGCACATGATCCTCCCAAGACTTTCTATAGATTAGTATATCATCAAAAAATACTAACACAAAATTTCNTTCATCAGCCCTTGGAATGTGGAAGGTGCATTTGTAAGGCCAAATGGCATGATCAAAAATTCATAATGGCCTTCATGAGTTCAGAATGTTGTTTTTGGGATATCTTCTTCCTTCATTCTAATCTGATGATACCATGAACAGAGATCCAATTTTGTGAAATAGATTTCTCCATGTAGTTCATCTAACAATTCATCAATGACAGGAATGAGAAACTTATCTTTAATAGTGATCTTGTGGATCTCTCTATAATCTGGACACATACGCCATGATCTATCTTTCTTGAATAGCATTACCACTAGTGCATAGTAAAAACTTTGGCTAGGTCTAATAATGCTAGCCTCTAACATTTATTCAACCATGCGTTCAATTTCACTCTTCTAGGCATAAGGGTATATATATGGCTTGTTTTTAGGAGGAACACTCCTAGGAATTAGGTGAATTTCATGATCATGTTTCGAGTGGATGGAAGACCTTTGGGAATATCTTTAAATACTTTTGAATTCTTATCAATGATCCCTTAGAGATCTTGAGGAATAGATGGCTTAGATGTTTGAACATCTAGTGAGGATAGTTGTGAAATAACACCTTGATGCCCCTTTTTTAATAATTTTGTCATGCCATTAGAGCTTATCACCTTATCGGGTTTCTCTGTGATACCTCTTAACTCAATTTATTTTCCTTCCAATGAAAGTTTCATGAAAAGTTCTTGAAAATTAAAAGCCATTGTTCCTAATGATTGTAACCATTGGATTCATAGTACAACATCAGCACCACCCATGGGTATATAAATCATTGGACTATTCATTACAATTCCCCCATAGTAAGATTGATCTTATTGCATTTTCCTGAGCAATTGATAGTTCCTCCATCTACAATCATTACTTGAAACTCTGGTGCTGGATATACAAAGAAACTGAGAGCTTTGGCTAATTTATAGTGAATGAAATTATGAGTACTGCCAAAATCAATTAGGACTATTACATTTTTATTTTTGATGTATGCTTCTATCTTGAGGGTTTGATGAGTGCTAATTCCAGCCAATGCATTACACGATATCATGGGATTCAACTCTTCAGACAAAATTGCTTCTACGTTTTCATCTTGAGATGGTTCCTATTCTTGTTCTTCTTCCTCTTCACAATCTATGTAGAATAATTTCTTCTCACCACACTTATGTCCCTTACTGTACTTGCCATCACAATTAAATCATAAACCTTTTTCTTTTCTTTCCTCTAATTGTTGAGGTATCAACCTTGTAGGTTGAGGTGTTTTAGAAGAAGGACCATTATTCTCTTTATAGATGTTAGGATTGGTCCTTCTAGTAGCCATAGCCATATTTTTACTTTCAACATTTCTTGCCACCTTAA
>JASDQU011176359.1:12936-24490 GCA_032191745.1 Picea mariana
TCTTACTCCTAGGGTTTTTCAAGCAAGCAATTTCATAATATGAAATATGAACAAGTAAGCATACCATAAAAATTTATCATGAAATGAAAATTGCAGATTTACTTACTTCACCAAGAATAATCAAGCATAAAAAACCCTAGAATTGCCAAAATTCCACCAAGAAATGATCCAAAATGCATCCAAAATAGCCTCCAAGCAAGTGTGCCTTAGTAATTTCATCCAACACCCCAAAGAGGGTGCAAATTTCAGTCCTATCTCCAAGTGAGGAGAGTTATGATGAAAAATAAAGTTTGCCAGCCATATTTGTATGCAAAATCATGGCTTAATTTACACAATAGTTGTGTCTTTTCATAAAACTGAGCCTACTTGTCAATTTGCTCATTAAAATTAAAAATAAAATCAATTCTTTACAAAATAGCGCTAAAGAGGGTGACATTAGGCCTTCTCAAGTAGACATTGAGGTTGTCTAGTGGAATGTTGGGCCTCCAAACACCAGCCTCCATGCCACACGTGCCAAAACTCTCATCCAACATCTCCAAATATCAAACCCTAGCCCTAGGTGACGTCATGGGATACTAGGGTGACGTCTAAGGCCTCCAAGGGATAATGTTCAGGTGGGAAGAGTTGGTAACTCATCATTTAGGCTTGCCAGAGTGCCTCCAAAGGCAACATATTTTTCCTTCACTATGCAAACTGGTCATCACGATCTCGCCCCAGGCTTGGTGTCTCTACATCCATCCTTGGGCTTCAAACCCTCCAGAAGGCCCAAACTAATCATCTCCTCATGAATACCTATCCACAGAGCAAGGGCCTGCAAAGACAAATAGGTGCCCCCTCCATGGCTCCATGAGTCACAAGTATCATAACAAGTAAGCCACATCTAATAATCAAACCACCCGAACATGTGCATCAAACCCCCCTTTTCAAAATAAACGAATGCTCCAAGATGTTATACAATTTGTCAAATTAAGGTGTGGGAGGGGTGTCAAGGCATCCTATTGGGTCAATCATTTCCCAGGTCCAAGGTTTTTCCGAAGAGAAACCCATTTAAGCCATGTGTGAGTGTGAAGTGGAGTGGGTTAAACTTATGGGCATGGGGTTCATGACATACAAGGGTTTGTATTGTCTCATTTATGGGTGCCTTTGTTGAGGGTGTGCTTCCCTTCATTCGTGATGCAACATTTTTCCAAGCTCATTTATTGCCATTAATTAATTAAGGTCCAAACTCTAGGTACTCCCTAGGGTTAATCGATTAGCTTGGGGGGTAGTACCACAAAGTCAATTGAAGGGAGAGGTACAAAAAGTGCAATGGGGGTATAGTCTAGTTTGTAACACACTTGTGTAGATCCCTCAACAAGCGGGGCATCTATAAATGTGAAATTATGCTTTTGCAGGCCTTACGCTTTTAAGAGATAACAATTCATTGTCTCTCAATACCTCTTGGGAGAGCATCTGGAAGGTTTTATGAATTGATTTATCTTTTTCCAGCTACTTTCCCCTCTAGGCCTTTAGCCCCTTCTTCCCATGAAATGAGGTACAATCCCTTCTTGGGTCAGTACACCAAAAGATCCCAAAAGATAAAGAGACGGAAGGAAATGAGTATGGAAGGTGATAAGTATGATCGTAAATGGACGATGACTCTTCAAGGAACCCCCCAGTAGCACCCTATTCCCGAGGGTGACCACCTTACTAGGACAAAATGACACCCACTAGGGTTAAATAAGGCAAAGAGTATAAATTCCAAGCAAACGTTCTGTAATCAAGAAAGATCATTTGCGACATGTTCAAGTGTTTCAAATATTAGAGTGATACTTACCACGATACCCATACTCATTACCTCATGGAGCAAGACCCATTTCCCTCTGGGACCAGGCTGATGTGGTGGATGTTGTTGTTGCGGGTGATGTGTATAATGCATCAATGAAAAAGAAGGCCCCCTCGGGGCTATGCTCTGTCCATATGGCTCTCGACACTCCATGTCTACAACCTGTGGGCCTTCAGACATAATCTCCTTAGTTACCCCTAGGTTGGGGGTAACATCTGGATCTTACTCGGGGACATGTGCTCATTGTAGAGCACATGATAACCTCAACATCTCTGGTATGACCTGTGTCCTACAGATATAAGAAAATGCATTAGAGTATCTAGGGTGGTATTTACTATTATCACCCTTCATCCATATATGAAAAAAATCAAAATAAAAAAGCAAATGTTGAAAAGAAAATTTAAAATATCCATATTCTAACATGTGATCATGATCATACAATTTATATACAATGTAATAAAGAAAAATGAAAAATGCAACTACACTTACATGATATGCATGGTATATACAATGAAATGCAACTGCCTACCCTAACTATACTTACGTGTTGATTGAATGCTAGGTATAATCATATAACCAGTGAAACCATCCTCGCAAAATGTCATAACACCTGCCTCTGTGCTTCATCATAAACTAAAACAATGACAAGTTATGTACAAAAATAACACAAGTTAGAACATGCATCATATCATAGGTAATCATAAAATCTAACCCATGGAGGCAGGAGGGAGGGACAAAATCATGCCAAGTCACATTTCCAGAAAAGCGTTCAATTCATCTCTGAAAAGGATCGTGAAAGGTCAAATATTTGAGAGACTGACTCAAAGAGTCTGAAGGTTGGCTACCCTAGACTTCATCGCTCCCTAAGGTCTGAGAAGGGATGATCAAGAATATGGAGGATGACTTACGACTTCTCAGGGAAAGGTTGAAGGCTCGAGGTATAAGTCTTCTTCTTAAAGCATTCAACCTACCCCTAAATTCTAAGAAAAATATTTTCCATGGAGAAAACTTGAGACAAGGAACATGTTTCCCAGCTACATCCTTAGTGACATGGTGAGATAAAGGAAAAGGAGGATCAAAAACCTCATCACAAGTATTCTGCTTTAGGCAAACCATATCCTCACCCTTATAAAAAACCGAGCACATCGGTGGTTGAGACTCTCCTTCATAGAATATATTCAAGTGTTCAAGAGAATATTCTTCAAACTTCTCAAGGTATGACCAAAAATCATTATGAGAACATTGCATTAAGTCATCCTTAGGTGTTTGGAATTTGTTGGAGAAATTTCTATTTTCGACACACTAGTTCAGTGGAAGTTAACTGACTAGTTCTATTGAGACCATCACTATTATGCATGCATGCACTCCTAAGGAAAGCTAACTGATTGATTTGTTTTCTTAATTATGGAATGTTCTTTCCTATATATGAGTGTATTCCACTCATTCATTGTATCAATCATCATTGGAATAGTGTGAATATATTTTCTCATTCTTCCATATTGAATCTCTCGTCCTTTCTTGATAAGCTTTGTTTGTACTTGCTTTAGCTAGATCTTCTGTGCAGGTTTCGATGAAACATTGACATGGTAGAAGGAAAATCAGAGTTTCGGCAAGCGGAATCCGTGTAAAAGACAAAGGGAGTGCTCCCAAAATATTAACTTTTTGAGGAAACAACCCGCAGGAGAAGTAAATTGACCCATTTTGAAAGTGTGTTTTCAACCATTTGGCGAAATTCCTCACCGTTTGCTCAAAAAGGAAGTCGAAAGATCTCCTCCTGAAACTGATACAAATTTTTCATTTAAAGTGCCCTTTTTTGCAGTGATTTCTCCCAAAATATTAACTTTCTGAGGAAATGACCCACGAGAGAAGTAAATTGACCCATTCTGCAAGTGGGTTTTCAACCATTTGGTGAAATTCTTCACCGTTTGCTCAGAAAGGAAGTTGGAAGATCCCCTCCTGAAACCGATACAAATTTTCCATTTGATGTGCCCTTTCTGCAGTGATTTCTCAATTTTTTCACTTGCAGATTAAGGGTAAATTTTTAGGGTTTTGTAATGTCCCCAATTTTGGACATTATTATATTACAGAGTGTTATGTTGACCAGAGTAGCCATATGGTTGTGACAATGAATTCAAGAGATATTGAGGGGTTTTATTGGGCCCGACTTGCATTGTTCATCATATTTGATCATCAGGATCCATTCCGCATAGCTTGGCTTTGGTTCCATTGCATTCCGACGATTTCAGTAATTTTGAGTTATTTTGGGTTATTATTAATTAAATTCACTAAGAAGGGTGTATTGGTCATAATACTTGCAAAAACCTCTTAGTGTAATAGCTCATCGGAATCGGGAGGAAGAGCATTATAGGATAAGATGATGAGAAGTGACTTTCAGTGGCCTGAGAAGCCATAAGGAGAGATAAATCACTTTTTAGAGGTAAAATGGTTAATTAATTAATTAAAGTGATTTACTTAAGGGATAATAAAATAAAGTAAAAGTCACTTGGAGAGAAAAGGTGAACAATAGGTATAAAAGAGAGATAGGGGCCTCTATTATCTCATTATGTTGTTTATCATTTTGATGTCTAGCTTCTTGCTAGAGAGCCCATGCACTTGGGGGTTTTGAGGGTTTTGACTGAACAAACCCTAGAGATCATCTCGGTGGTGAAAGATCCCACTTAACCTGGTCCAAGCTTGGTCACAGAGGTGAAAGATCCCTCCCTCATCATTCTACATCAGTTCTNTTAAGGGATAATAAAATAAAGTAAAAGTCACTTGGAGAGAAAAGGTGAACAATAGGTATAAAAGAGAGATAGGGGCCTCTATTATCTCATTATGTTGATTATCATTTTGATGTCTGGCTTCTTGCTAGAGAGCCCATGCACTTGGGGGTTTTGAGGGTTTTGACTGAACAAACCCTAGAGATCAGCTCGGTGGTGAAAGATCCCACCCAACCTGGTCCAAGCTTGGTCACAGAGGTAAAAGATCCCTCCCTCACCATTCTACATCAGTTCTATTCAGTTACAGGAGCTCTTGAGGCAGGAGGGCGTATTGTTGGAGCATTTTTGCAGAGCTAGGGCACATCCATCTTGAGAGAGTGGTTTGATTTGCTCATAGGAGACTAGATCTCCAGGGGATTTCATTCCAGGGTTGTTAGACATCACCCTAGCTCCCTTTTACAACATTGTGTGAGTGGATTCATCAATCCATTCATCCTATCACTTAGGAGGGCGTGATTCTCTTCAGGGGGCACATTATGCATAGTGGATCTTGTGAGTTGGAGAGGGAGATCACTCCAGATTGCTTGAAGGTTCATCAGAGGGTTTCTCTAACCCCCGATCTACATTTTGGCACTTGGTTTCAATGGATTAGAAGTCATATCCTTAGAGGCCAATTTTTGGGTTTGCTACAGCCAATGAGGGGCGCATTGTGCTAGGGAGATCATCACATTTCAGCTGGGTACGCGTTGGATCTTCTATATTTTGGGTGCACAACTTGAGGAGGATTTTGGAAGCCTGGATCTTCATCTCTACCTTGTATCTTGGAGGCATTGTCAGCCATACACTCCATTCTCTTATTTGTATTCCAGATTTGCTCCATTTTGTATGAGGTCATATATATATTATTAATAAATCAGATCTAAGGTATATGTGGCTATTTCTTGTGCTATTTGTCTTTCATCTTGCTGATTACATTCCATTGTTACATTGCTATCATTTACTTGTTGCAAACACACAAAGAACCATCATTATAAACCCCAACGCAACCTGAAAGACTAAAATCAACAAAGTGTTTGACAAAATGCCACAACCATAAAACACATAAAACACAATAAAAACACAATGTTCCAATCAAGTCTGGTTGGGAACATTACAGTGGTATCAGATCGAAGACTCCTCCCATCCTGAGGGGTCTTCCATAAGGAGAGATGGATTTTTTGGACTTTGCTAGAGAGATTGTATATTGTGAAACGGAATATTGAGACATTCAGGGCTCTAATAACATTCCAACAATTTGTATCCATAAAAAATCCTAGGTGGAGCAAAGATGAGGTTACACATTGGGTCGACATAGTAGAGGAAAACAGAGCCAGAGAAACTAGATGGAAGGAAGCACAGATAAATCCTACACCCATTAGGATCAAGGAACTTTGCTATAGTTGCAAAGAGCCTTGGGATCCAAATCACAGATGTAGGGGTAAAGGGAAGATGCACATTGTTGAGGTGCACTATGACAATGAGGATAAGGAGTTGCGGGGGGATGCAACCATAGATTCCTACTTAGAGAAGTCTGATGAGGCTAGTGACTCTTGTGCATTTGAGGGACAGTTGGATGGACAGGATGATAGCGCATGTTCTTCATCTTCCCTATCAGGCAGTGTTGAAGATTCAACACTTTAGCATAGTGGTGACCCTTGTGAGGATTCACATGTGTTAACACTTAGACATGATAAGATTAGGAGGTCGGATGACCTATCCTTGGGTGTAGACATGGCTTCCAAGAAGTGATGTATGGAGGATGATGAGCTTTCTATGATGACCGTGGAACATTCTTTATCTTCTCAGACACCTATGATGGCCTTAACACATGAGGATATCAGTATCATTTCTGACATGGTGGAGGAACCTTGTGTGAGGATTGTACACCAGGGACATATGGATCTACAAATCTAGGAGGAGAGACATGACTTGGAGACAATTGACCTTACACATACCTATCAGTATGAGGAGAGTGTATCACCTCTCTTGGATATTCCATTCTTAGATCAGGTTTTCGAGACTGACAGTTTGATGGGATACTCACTTCCAGGACCGATCTACAGTGATGAGGATGCACTCCTTATTTGTCGGGATGACCATATCTCATGTCTAGACACATATGTATGGGACCCAGGTGCAGATGACATTAGCAGAGTGAGTGCATGGGAGGATACAACTGCTCATACAGGATACAATGTGATGCAGATGGGGGTAGCAGTTGGTGATGGTGTGCAATGGCATACATGAGGACTTAGTAGCACATTGGACAATGGGCAATTCATTTCCTTATCTGTTGAGGAGTGTGTTGTTGCGGATTCCATCGTTGACACTAGTAGTGAGGGGCATGAGGTAGCACCCCAATGAGATTGTGATCATGAGTCACGACACTTGGCAGGACAATTGAGAGTCAGTGAGGACATGATCAGGGCAGCCACTAGGCACATTGATGACACACATGCATTGGTGGCAGGATATTGTTGGAAGGCATCGATGGCACATGATAGTTCAGATGGGGGACTTGCCATGGATGACTTTCATACTCTTAGGGAGAGAGTGATTGTGATGAGGGCCGACTACCAACAGTTGTTGATGGACCAAGATTACCTATTGGGGGTTGGAAAGATGTATCATAGGGCCCTGAGGGAGCAGGAGTTGGAGGTGGACCGACTCACTCATGAGTTGGTGAGCACACGAGGATTCTTGGAAGGCACACAGAAAACCCTTCAAGAATCAGAGTCTGGATTAGAGGATCTCTTTGAGGAGACTAGATAGAGATCCACTACATCTATTTCAACAGAGAGTCAGATATATCCTTCAGCCACATTGCTTGAGGATGTTGGTGGTTTGGTAGTGGAGCACCAATTGATGGAGGAGCATGAGGATTACCCGAGATCGTTGATGAGTATGGAGAGATATGATCCAGAGATGCAGAAGGATGTCCATGGGTCACAGGGACCACCCTTCATGAGGGATTTCGAGACAGTTGGGCACACACATACACATGGGGAGTCCAGAGCCAGGGGAAATTATGAGGACACTTCCATTTGTGTTCCAGGATTGGTTGACCTTCATGTAGAGGTTGACCCAGTAGTACACACAAGATCCATGAGGTTACAGGTGTATACCGGAGATTTCATGCGTATGCAAGGGCATACAATGATGAGTGGTAGTTCACAGAGACATACAGAGGTGGACGCATGGGATTGCAGGGAGGAGACATACGTAGTAGAGCATGGAGATTCCTCTCCCTTGCAACAACATACAGATCTGAGAGATCACCTTCACAGTAGCAGCAGTTGCATGAGTGATGATGATTGGAGAGTGATTAACCAGCAGTTTGTGGAGTTACCTATTGTTGTACCCAGTGGTTGGAGTTTAGTGATGAGTACATGCAATTATTCACCCTAGGTACCGGTGGACGAGCTTTTGGTCAAGTCCTTGGGATTGATCAAAGCATATGATACTTTCCAATCCTACAGACGGTTGCAGATATTTCTGTCATTTTTTTCCTGATACTTTCATTCATGATAGCAGCACATGGAGAGATACACAGTGGCAGGGGACATGGAGAGTTGGTAGGCATAGACCACCTGACAGGAATGTCTTTATTGCATACAACAGGATAGGGACGGATCATCAGAGGAAGATAGTTGAGGCATTGGGCATGATGGATGTTGATGATTGCAGCATCGTGTGACATTCTCTAGGTCGTTCTCCTTTGGAGTGAGTTGAGTCGATCTGTGAGAGGGCCCATGTGATGGGTGTGTCCTTCTCCTCTAGACTGAGTTGAGACGACGTGTGCCCATATATTGGGTGTGCCCATGTGATGGGTGTGCGTCAAACTTTGGACTGAGTTGTTATGACATGTGGTCTCTTGTCTACTCCTCTGGACTATGTTGAGATGACTTGAGATGGTCTCTTGCCTTGTACTCCTCTGGACTGAGTTGAGTCGGCTTGATATGGTCTCCTACCTTGTCCTCCTATGGACTTAGTTGAGTCGTCTTGAGATGGCTCTCCAGATGGTACTCTTGTGGACTCAATTAAGTGATCTGTTGGGAGTGACGTCCTTGTGGCTGAGCACAGGTGGACGTGTCCCTAGTGGTTGAGCACTAGAGGATGTGTGGATCCCTTTATATATTGTCTGAGAGTAAGATTTGTTGTAACCCTAATTTATGTTGTAAAGGGTACAAGTCGGCCCCACCATGTAAAGATAATTAATATTGTGAATTATTAATTATATTATTAAGTTGTACAGGTCGACCCTATTGTGCCAAGTGTCATGTCTTTTGGTTGAGTTAAGTATTGTATAAATAAGAGATAGATCCTAATTGTGGATCATCTCTTACACATGGTCTGAAGTTGGAGGTCTGAAATTATGAGGACTGTAATTCACAGTTCTCTAGGAGTTAGGTTTCTCAGTCATAGCAACACCCTATTGTGTGCTAGGTTTGGTGGTGGATGGTCGATCTTCTTTTGGAAGTATAGCAAAGGATTGCTTGGTTTTTCCCTTGGTTGAGAAGGGTTTTCCAAAGATAAACTCTTGTGTTCGTGTGCATGGTTATTCTTCTTGTGATCTTGGTTTACTACAACTATTGTATTGTGTTGCTGCAATCATTGTTTATGGTTCAGTTCATGGTAAAATGAAATAAACTACATGCATCAGCTTAACCATAAAAAATTTAAAATGGAGAGTATCTTAGGCCATGGGATAGAGGATATCTCAGAGGGTGATACAGATTTAGATTCTCATTGAGATGAGGATGGAGGGATTCCAACAGTTATCAATGTGACACATCAGCAGTTAGTGGGGATTGGAAGTGATGAACTTCCAAATTTGCCATGGGATTCAGGAGTCCATTTGGTCAGTAGTTTGCTTCATCTTATGATGGTTCGGGTTGCACTAGAGAGCAACATACTTCACTCTGGGAGTATTTTAAGAGGGCTTGCAGGGACTTGTTCTATGTGGCGAGACAAGTTCTCCCTATTGATACTCGTGATCGAGTATAGAGATGGATGGGCATATTTTGATTCCACAGGGATACCTTCACAGGCTCAACTTCTTGATAGCAGACCCAATTATCATAGGTATTTCAGCATGAGGATCCAGGAGTGGGGGATCCAGTATGTATACGTTGGGCAGATCGTCATGATCAGAGTAGTGCAACATCAACATGATGGTCCCTGTCAGAGATTAGCATGGGACCCTGGGATTACAGGGATGGGCATTTCATTGACTGGTGGAGACAAGTGAATCCTTGCGGGGGAAAATCACTTTCATTTTCTATTGAGCTTCAGTATTGAGGGGAGCACGTCACTTATTGGTGATTCGTTGAGGTATTGTAGTACCTCACTATGGAAGCAACATGTTCAGTCGGTGGAGGTCGTGTTGGGTTTGGTATGGTCTTGGAGGTCAGACTCATTTCGGGTTGAGGCCGTGGGTAATTTGCAAGAGACTCATGGCGTAGATATGTTACAGGACTGTACTTCACAGGGCATTGCGGTTCACATCTTGATATGGGATCCAGGGATTGGAGTGCTCAGTAGTTCAATGTTGGATGGAGCCTACTTTATGTCACACAGGTGGATATGGGACCCCGGTATCATATGTAGATTGATTCAGTTATTGCTTGAGGACCAGAAATATTATAGTAGGGAGGACTGTAATGTACCCAATTTTGGACATTATTATATTACAAAGTGTTATATTGACCAGAGTAGCCAAATGGGTGTGACAGTGAGTTCATGAGATATTGAGGGGTTGTATTGGGCTCGACTTGCATCGTTCATCATATTTCATCATCAGGATCCATTCCTCATAGCTTGGCTTTGGTTTCGTTGCATTCCGACGATTTCAGTAATTTTGAGTTATTTTGGGTTATAATTTAATTAAATTCACCAAGAAGGGCATATTAGGCATAATACTTGGATAAACCTCTTAGTGTAATAGCTCATCAGAATCGGGAGGAAGAGCACTAAATGATCAGATGATGAGAAGTGACTTTCAGTGGCCGGAGAAGCCATAAGGAGGGATAAATCCCTTTTTAGATGTAAAATGGTTAATTAATTAATTAAAGTGATTTAATTAAGGAATAATAAATTCAAGTAAAAGTGACTTGGAGAGAAAAGGTGAACATGAGGTATAAAATAGAGATAGGGACCTCTATTCTCTCATTATGTTGTTTATCATTTTGATGTCTGGCTTCTTGTTAGAGAGCCCGTGCACTTGGGGGTTTTGAGGGTTTTGACTGAACAAACCCTAGAGATCAGCTCAGTGGTGAAATATCCCACCCAACCTGGTCCAATCTTGGTCACGGAGGTGAAATATCCCTCCCTCACCATTCTACATCAATTCTATTCAGTTACATGAGCTCTTGAGGCAATAGGGCGTATTGTTGGAGCATTTCTGCAGAGCTAGGGCGCATCCATCTTGAGAGAGTGGTTCAATTTTCTCAGAGAAGACTAGATCTTCAAGGGATCTCATTCCAGGGTTGTTATACATCACCCTATCGCCCTTTTACAACATTGTGTGAGTGGATTCATCAGGCCATTCATCCTCTCACTCAGGCGGGAGTAATTCTCTTCAGAGGGGCGCATTGTGCATACTGGATCTTGTGAGTTGGAGAAGGAGATCACTCCCGATTGCTTGGAGGTTCATCAAAGGGTTTCTCTAACCCCCGATCTACATTTTGGCACTTGGTTTCAGTGGATTAGAGGCCATATCCTTGGAGGCAATTTTTTGGGTTTGCTACAGCCAGTGAGGGGCACATTGTGCTAGGGAGATCATCACATTTCAGTTGGGTACGAGTTGGATCTTCTATATTTTGGGTGCACAACTTGAGGAGGCTTTTGGAAGCCTGGATCTTCATCTCTACCTTGTATCTTAGAGGCATTGTCATCCATACACTCCATTCTCTTATTTTTATTCCAGAGCTGCTCCATTTTGTATAAGATCAGATATATATTATTAATA
>JASDQU011176361.1:8825-19761 GCA_032191745.1 Picea mariana
CCCCTTTTAGGTGGGTTTGGGAATCCAACCATTGGGTCCCATAGATGTTGCACTACCCCTTGTGGTCACCTCGACCGACTCATCTCCTGCTCCAACTGAAGCGGACAAAGACACCCGATTCATTCAGAGGATCCAACACATCCGCCAACAGGTTCAGGATATCCTATAAAAGTCCAATGACAAGTACAAGTAGCGCCATGATCAACACCGGGTTCCACATAAGTTTCAGGTGGGTGAAAAAGTTTGGTTGCATTTGCAGAAAGAATGCCTTACAGGACCCTATCAGAAGCTTCACCCACTCCGTTATGGGTCATACACCATCACCAAGGCTGTGGGTGATAATGATTTTGAGCTCAACATTCCTTCTTTCCTTGGACTGCACCCAGTGTTCAACGTGGATCTCCCTCGACCTTATTTCCCACCATTATTGGACACCTCAGAGATAGCAGAACATATGACACCAACATAGCCTAACCCTGACTGCATACAACAAGAATCCAATGATAATATTTTGGAAAAAAAATTCAAGGGCACTCACCAACAAAGCATCTAGCTTTATCGAGTTGTCAAAGTAGGGCATCTCTTGCACCAAGGCAAGTGGCTCACCCGAAGCCAAATTTAGCAAAAATTTCCTCATCTCATGGGGGCACTCAACAAAATGGGGACCATTGCTTCCTAAGGGGGGAGGATTGATACATATGGATGTAGGTGGCCTCCCACCTATTCCAATTGACTCATTTTGGCAGTTTTCTAGTTTGGCAGTTTTTTTCTAGTTTTTGGGTCCTTGACTTTCGGGACCGTTTTGAGGTCCTAAACAACGTTTTTAGGGCTCGCCATAGTCAAACTGTAGACGTAGTCACATTCTGAAGGCAACATGTATAGTCCTCGGATAAAAATTTTCAACGGGATATCGTGCGCCTAAAACAAAGATCGTATGCAAAAGTTACGACCCCAGGAAGTTGATGTACTAACTTACCCAAACGGGGCCCACATTACTTTTGGCACTTCATCTCCTAGGGTTAGGTTTTTGGATGTCTAGGTTTTTGGCATTCCTGTTTATTGTAAAAAGGCCTTCAGAGCCTCATTGTAATCATATTCTTGTGAATGAGCACAACCATCACATATCTTCTCAAAGATAAGCCGCCACCATTCTAGCAAGCTTGTTTTCCACTGCATTTTACAATTTCATCTTATTTTCTTATTGAATAGAAACCAATTTTACTATATATATGTTATTCTGTGTTTATCATCTTTTGATATTCATTTCGTTCTGAAAATCTGGATCAATCGAAAATGGATAAATCCATCCAAACTCAATTCTTTTTACTCTTAATCTTGATGGTTGATTGTTGCATACTTTCCTTTCCTTTTATTAGATGTATTATTGTTGAAACTTCTCCAATTCATAGTAGTTGTTGGTCTCTGATAATGTCCTATTAAATATTGATTTTGTGATGCCTTGTTCCATGAATATTGATGAGTATTCCATCTTCTTCCTTGAGAATTATTATATCTATCTTCTTTTCTTCCTTGAAAGCTTCCTTGGAAATTAGGGTGTCGATATGGTTTCATATGTGATGTATTTCCATCATTCTACACACCCATTACATCTATCTTATTTCTAGAGACAGTGACATTCTCCATCCTCTTTGCTTTGTCTTTGTTTACTTTAGCCTTGGGGACAATACTATTATATTTGACATGTACATTCTCCAATTGGAGTTCAAGTTTTTCAAGCATCTTTTGATGAACTTCTTGAATCTCTCGTTTTGAAGTTGCAAATGACCCCATCTATCAATTTATTACATCATTCCTCAATTCTAGATTTCATTTATGATTTAACATCATAAGTATTTAAGGATTGTTCAACCCTCTCGCAAATTTCATCTCAATTTTTTTAATAGTATCCTCTTCAATTTTTGTAGTAATATTGTCATCCCCATTTGTTGATTCAAACTCCTGTAAATGCCTTTTCCCCTTCTTAACATCATTAAGAAGTTCCTGATTATACATACGTAACCTTTTTATTTCTTCATATTTCTTTTTCTATTTTTCTCTTGACTCATAATTTTCCAACTTTAAGTTATTAACCTCCTTAATGAGTGAATCATTAGGAGATTGCATATTACACCATTAGTCAACCTTGTTCTTAAACTCTTCTTCTAATTTATCATTATCAAGTCCTATAACTTGGAAAATTTTTATTTAGATTCAATGAATTCATCTTCAATTTTATGCATCAATTCCATTTTGAAGTCCTTCTTCCCTTATATTGAGGTTTTTTTTATCTTTCATTTCAACTCTTAGAAAATATTCCATTGATACAACTTCATTGATAACAACATTATGTTTTTCCATGTTGATTGCATCAGTGCTAGCACCCTTATCCATGTTTTGGGATTTTTTTTGCGCCTTCTTCTCATTCTTCAACTTCTTCATTTACGTCAATGGAGTTTTATTATGATTTCTCAAACGAGAAATTTCTTCGTCTTTATCTATGATAACTTTGTCAAATCCTTTTTGTATTTTTTTCATTGGCTTTTTATTATCTTGAAGGATCACCTTTGAGATATCTTTAAGGTCTTCGAATGTTACTGAATCTCACTCCAATGTAACGTCATGTAATGTTATCTTCTTATTCATATAGGAGAACACGAAAGACTTATTCTTCGTGTTTAAGATGAAAGTCCCCAGTGTTTCCATCCAAGGTGAACCCAAAATTATGTCACCATCATCGCTCCACAAATATTTAACAATGAATTGTGACACAAAAGTATAATCTTGAATATTCAGTTGTAAATTGGTTATGCCATATTGTTTCTTGTCCCAAAACTCTAGCTTTTCAATTATATTTGACTCAGGAATCACTAACTGATTATCGAAATCCACACTAACATAATTATTTTGTTCAACGGGGACAATATAAATAGTAATATCTTTCATTGCAGGTGTCATTTTGATTCTAAGTAGAACAAAACATGTTTTTTTAAGGATTTATGAAATCTTCATTTTTCCCGATTATTAGAACCCATTTTATTTTTGTCAAAATTCCGTAGTATTTCACGTACTCTTAGTCACTTTATAACTTAGGTATTATTTTTATAATACTATTTGTAATTGAACTTTGGAATATATATTTGACAACAATATTTGACCTTCTTAAGAATATATCTTAAGAACGTATATACTTTCACCCTTTAGTTACTTTAACAAGAAAATCTCTTATGAACTTTAATATTTCACCTTTTGCCAATATATTCACGTTATTCACTTTTCGTTTACCCTTCCATGTTATTAACGTTACCAATAATTTCACATTATTCATGTAATAAATTTTATTTTACTCCATGCAAAAATTCCTCCATGTAAAAATTTAATCTTTCTTTTTTCACAATCCTAATATGTTGTATAGCATTCCTTTAACTTGATACTTCTTCACATGTACTTTCAAACATTTGAAAACTTCCCTTTTTAGTTACATTTTCTTACCATATACGTGGCAATTAACTTTACTCATACTAACTATGGAATCTTTGTTTGACCTGATACTTCTTTACGTGCACTTTTAAAGGTACTTCGAAACTTTCCTTTTTAATTATGTTTTCTTAACATGCACATGGAAATAAAATTTACTTATTGAAAATTATGGAATCTTGTTTGACTTATACTTCTTCATGTGCACTTTAAAAATACTTGAATAATTTTTCATTTTCTTTTTTATTTTATCTGGGCCAAAAGCTTGGAATTGTTTGCAAAACTTATTCTTTTTCTTTTTTATTTTTTTCTATCTAGGCCACAAGATTGGAAATTATTTGTAGAATGTTTTTTTTCTTCTTTCCCCCTCTTCTTCTTCTACCACATGAAGCAAACCTATTGGTCACTTCACTGAGCATATATAATAACAAAGATGCATCCATATATTCCACAAGGGATACATAACTATTATTTATTATTCATTGATATGTGATGAGTTACAATGATATGTATATAAATACACATAGGGAATGATAATTCATGTCCTTTGGGAAAATGTATGATTGTCATTATTTACAATATAATAAATATATATTAATGATTTGTATGACTACTTAGTACAAAATGATTTATACATTCTTACATATGGATAATATACTTTAGGTACATTAAAGAGAATATTTTATGTTGATCTACATGATATTTCCTATGTATAGTGCCAACCTTGTTACATAAATTATTCATCGACAAAGGTATCAACCACATTGTCAAAGCACAATCTCCTTTGAGTACGCCAATCAATTCTAATTAGAAGAAGAAACAAGAGGAGTGGGAATGTTTCCTAAGAAAATGAATATGACTACAAGGATCACCCTCATCAACCAAGAGTAAATTTATTGTTGGGAATGGGGGGGTAGAGCTCATGAGATTCCTCGAGAAGAAGAAAAACCCTAGTCGACTCACATTGGAAAACATGATTAGAAGATTCCAAAAGCATGCCAAAGAAAGGGAGGAAGAAAACCTTGACTGAAATAAAAAGAGAACATACATTGGAGGAATAAATGAAGAAGAAAATTGCATGAAGAATGTAGCAATACAAAACTATGGTTGATCTACTCAGAATTGAAAGGGAAAAAAGGGAAAAAATAAGATCTAAAATATGCGATGCCATGAACCCTCACCAAACTAGAAAAGAACGAGGTCCTTGGGAGTAATGAGTCACTAGAGAGTTGAACCTATTTGATTCGGATGAGGATTGAACAAATTCAGAATTGGAAGCAACCCAATGTAGTCTTGAGTTGGATGAGGATTTGCAATTGGTAGAGTTAGGATTTAGAGCCCTACGACTGTTAGAAAACATTGAAACTATGGAATTTAACGAGTCTGGTCCAATGGCACTTAGAGAATCATATCCAAAATATTTAAGTCCCAGTATCAAACAAATCCTCAGACATAGCTTGCATGTAGAACCTAGTCGCGCTTCAATGTGGAATTAACTAGATGAATAAAGAAGAGTCACTAATAGAATGTGGATATACATGCAAAAAATATGGATAAATGTTGTACCTAAAGAAGGAAAAAAACAACTTGCTTATTCAAATTAAGGATCTCATGGGAGCACCCTTCCTATTGGATTTAATTACTAAGGAATATAAACACTATCAATTGAAGGTTGCGAGGAAGAGATGCAACCATAAATATCTATTTTGGTAGAGTATAAAGACCAAGCTTGAAAGATATAGGAAACCAAATAAGAAATTGACGAGACACCATTCAAAGAAGATATTAACAATCAATCAAAGAATCCAGTTGAAAATTTAAAACAATTGAGACCACCAATGCCTCCACTTCCACCATCAAAACCATTTACAACCACAAAAATGGCACACCACCACCTCTCTCTATACAAAATAGATGAAGAGTCAAGAAAATATTTGTTTATCTATGGAATGTTTTGATATGCCATGTATGTAACCGAAAAATAAAAATGAATGGTGTAATTTGATAGGGAATTAAGAAAAACATCCATAAATGCATTCATGAACTTCACTAACAATCAAACAAGAACTTCATTGAGAATCAAACAAGAAAAATATAGAAATTAAGAGAAATTCCCTATCATTTTTTAATATCTATGATAGCTAGAATATGGCAGCACAAAAACTCAAAGAAATTAAAAAAAATTCAAGTGAGTTGGTACGAGAATATGACAATTTATGATTCAAGGATTTTCTAAGCCATATCCCATACACTATTGGCAAAGAATTACTGGTGCAATGGTTTATTTCCAGATTACTCCAAAGATTTATGTCACCACTAAGAATGCATTAGCTATATGCCTATGAAGATGCCTTAAAATAATCCTAATAGATGAAATCTGGCAACGACTAGACTACACCTTCATTGGATAAAAAAGTCGAAGAAAATATTGAAATGATGCAAAATTCGTTGTGAGATATTTCCCTGAGAAGAAGTGAGTTGTGGTGCAGTTTTTGTATGAATGAAGGGCATACAAAATATTACTACAAACATCGGGAAGAAAATGATAGAGAGTTAGATCTCTAATTAGTCTAGGTCAAATATTATTTGTGTAATCTATTAAATCATAACAAACCATACCATGAAGAATTCCCACATAAATTGAAAAATTCCAAACCTAAATGGTGTTCCATATGTGAAGAACCAACACTCAACACAATAGAGTGCCAAAAAAATGGTCAAAATAAACCTAATTATCAAATAGTCTATCATATGTAGGAGACAAAGAAAAATCAAGGCCAACTGGGTAGAGGAGGCGAAGGAGGTTTCTAAGGTCAATGTGGATATTGAGGAGGCTACCATGGTTGATATGGAAACTGAGGAGGATGGGGTAAAGGAGGATCCGTAAAGAAATACTACTTTGTTTGCTACAAGGAAGACCACATTAGTCTAGACTACCCATTGAAAGACAATATTGATCTTAAATATTGTAATATATGTGGAATATGAGATAATTTGCTAGAAGAATGCCCCATCATGCTAAAAAATATAGAGAACAAGAGAACAATTAACCTCCCATAGAGTGTTCCAAAACATGAGCCATTGAACTCCAAAAACCTAAATGTTATTACTAGATTATGAGAAAAGAAAGAAAGCAATATGCCATTGAACTAAACACCTTAGACTAATCCTATAAGAAATTATGATTGGTATCTAGATCCCTAAAAAGAAAGGAAAATCATGAGAGAAGTTGTCAATCTATTCAACGATATAACAGAGGAAGAAAATCGACATGAACACTAACAAAGAAAATACTAAGAAGGTATGAAGGATGTAGTCCTCGATGAATTCCTTAATCATTTAAAAGAAGAAGAGTTTTCCTCCATACTGTTAGAACTATTGAATATCCTTAAGGAATGAAAAGAAGAACGGAGAACATGCAAAAAATTGTGCTAATTGACTCAACAAGAAAGATCCCACAATGATTACAATCCACAAGTCGACTTTGGATTGTAATCATTGTGGTTGAATGTAGATTTCAATTAAACATTATCTCGAAAGAAACCTGGATTCGAATGGGAAAACTTGACTTGACCAGGTTTAAGAATTTCTTAAAGCTAGAAGACCAAAGATTTGGTGAACCAATTAGTATATTAAAAACACAACAAATTAATTACAAAGATACCAATTATAGTCGATTTTGAAGCTATTAATTTAGTTAAAAGTATTTCAACTTATTCAACATTGGTTAGTTAATCATGGAGTTGAAAAATGAAAGAAACAATATCCCTAAAAAAAATACATAATAAATTTATAGAAAAGGAATGGTAAAAAAATTATTATACCCTTGGATCCCATAGAAGCAAAACTTTGTCAAAACCTTGAGATGAATAAAAAAACACACACAAAAAAAAAACTTTACTTACTAATTCAAGGAGAATAAGATAATGTTGAACTAAATATAAGAGAATAATTGTTGCTTGTCTCACATGGAACAAGGATGAAAACATTACATAGTTTTCTTCAATATTAAATTATAATAATCTAACTAATATTTATTTTTAAAATTATAATATTCCAATTAATATTAATTTTTAAGCCAAATTTTCTTAGGTATTATTTTAAGATAAAAAGCAGATATTCATACATATATTTATACATGAATTCAATATTAAATTATAATAATCTAATTAATATTTATTTTTAAAATTATAATATTTCAACTAATATTAATTTTTAAGCCAAATTTTCTTTGGTATTATTTTAAAATAAAAAGCAGATATTCATACATATATTTATACATGAATTCTATGATATTAATATATTCATACATATATTTATACATGAATTCTATGATCTTACACTATAAATATATTTTATACAACCACTTTTCTTCACAATATAAAAAAAAATACCATTTTTATATTAACATATATTTATACATGAATTCTATTACTTTATACTAAAAGCATATATTTTATACAACCACTTCTCACAATATTAAAAAAATACCATTTTTATTATTTTATATTAACATATATTTATATATAAATTCTATGACCTTACACTAAAAAAATATTTCATACAACCACTTCTCCTCACAATCTAAAAAATACCATTTTTATTTGCATATATTTTATACAACCACTTCTCCTCACAATATTAAAAAAATACCATTTTTATTATTTTTGATATTTTTATATTAACATATATTTATACATGAATTCTATTACTTTATACTAAAAGCATATATTTTATACAACCACTTCTCCTCACAATATTAAAAAAATATCATTTTTATTATTTTATATTAACATATATTTATATATAAATTCTATGACCTCACACTAAAAAATATTTCATACAACCACTTCTCACAATCTAAAAAATACCATTTTTATTTGCATATATTTTATACAACCACTTCTCCTCACAATATTAAAAAAATACCATTTTTATTATTTTATATTAAAAGCAATAGGCACTCAACATCGAAGTCATTGTAATAGTACCACCCTTCGACTAATAAGGTTTCCTATTTACTAATTTACTGAATTTATATATAAATTCTATGACCTTACACTAAAAAAATATTTCATACAACCACTTCTCCTCACAATCTAAAAAATACCATTTTTATAATAAAAATGGTATGGATAACCCAAAAAAAAAATGATTTAAATTTGGTAATAGTCCCTTCTCAATAATTTTATATCATCTTATAAAGTTGGAGTAGTTAATAGTTTCAAACTTTATAAGATGGCTTAWAAAAAAAARTCAAAGGAGGCCACAACTTTAGCTATGCAATAACATTTCTAGAAGTGACATTATATAATGATAATCCTCAACATGTTTTATATTTATCCCAACCTTGTTTTATATTTATCCCAACCTTTATGTTTTATATTTATCCATAACCCTTATGTTTTATCTCTAATATGCAAAACTCACCTAGTGGGTCTTATCAGCCCATACCCTTGATCTTATCCAGGTTGTCGGATTTGTATTATCAAAGTGAAAATTACCATTTCTATCAAATTCACATGTGAAAATTACCCATTTCTATCAAATTATCAAAGTAAAATTTACCCATTTCTATCAAAGTGAAAATTACCCATTATTATCAAAGTGAAAATTACCCATTTCTATCAAATTTACATGTGCATACTTTTAAGATGATTCCTATTTAGTCCCGTGAGATAGCGCGATTGGTAAGACAACACCTTTCTCCAAGTTTGGGAGGAGGTCTAGAGGTCAAACCCGGTTGGGTCTCCGAGACGAATTTGTAAAGACTGCTATGTGCTAGTCTGGTTACTGTGATTGTAAATGATATATATCCCTAATATATATCGAGTTAATTTCTCGTGGAAAAAAAAAATGACCCCTACTTGAAGTGGGGTTTCATGTTGTTGGATTTTGGAGTTATATTGATATTATTTAAGTACATTATATGGAAAGTGTATTACTTTTAATGTTATTGTGTAATTAGTTAATGGGAGTTTTGATCTTATGCTTTAATACTATTTCATTCTATCCCAAGGGTCACTAGTAGTTGGTTGAGGTTGTTGAGATTAAATGAGTGTCATAAAAAAAATTTGAACATTTATATATAGTGTTAGTATTTTTATAAAATGTCTAGTATGTATATTTATTATTTATATAGTATGTATATTTATTATTTATATTATTAATGAAATGAAACATTTTGTTAAAATTATAAATAAAAGTGTTTGCATACCCAAAAAAACAAAACTGTGTATACATGATTGCGTTGGCACGATGAAAGTTGACGATGGTAAAGAATTTGGAGCAAGCACATACTTTCAACTGTTAGGTTGGTAATATCTCTTTTCCTTTTGCATCTACATGATTTTCTAATTAGAGAAGAATACTTCATATCATATGTTATAAGATTCTTTTGTTATTCTAATGCAAATAATCTGTTATTCATAATAATAATATCAGAGTGCAATAATTTTCATACAAATTGTTTAATGAAAATTCTTTACCATGCAAGTTTAGGGTAGTTTGTTTTGATATCTCTTAGTTAATAAATCTTTTGAACTTGTCAAATTTATTATGATCTAATTGGTTATAATTAGAAGGCATGCATTACTTTGTAATCATAATGTTACATTGAAATAGTGAAGCCTAACATGGTATATTAAGTTCTGTACATTGATAATTAACTATGTTCATGAAGGAGAGTATTAATGCAGAACAAATTCCCATTGTAAAGAAACACTAGTCCTAAAAATTGCAATACTTATAGATATCACATAGATAAAATTCATAAATTAAAAAAGATCCACAATAGATGACACCGAAACTCCCATTTTTATCAATACGATAGTGATAAAATATGCTATCACATCAATAAAATATAAACATTCTATTAAAAACAAACATTTGCTTGTCCCTATATAATGATAATTTTAAATTAGCTATTGTGATTTGTTTTTCTTGTCAATGAAATGGAATATATTAAGAGAGTGATATTCCGTTGATTTAATAAATCATATACATCCAAACACACACAAACAAACATATTAAACCATGCTTACTTTATGTGAAAGGAGTATTTAATGTCATAGAAACAATACCAAGATGCACAATTCCTAATCAATGAAACAAATGATCTCAAATGTGAATATGTTAAGAGAATGATGTGAAATTCCTTAATTTTATAAACAATATACTTTCAAACACGCACAAACAAACATGTTAAATTATTATTACTTAACACCAAATAGGGTTTCTTATATCATAAGAAAAAATTGAAGTTGCACATTTCCTAGTCAATGAAATGGGAGATTTCAATTGTGAAGATGTTAAGAGAATGAAATACATGTCCTTGATTCTACAAATATTATGCTTCTAAACACACATAGAAAACATGTTGAATAATTCATACTATACATGAAAGTAGGGTTTTTATATGGTATAAACAATTCCAAGATGCATAATTGTTAAGCACATTCAA
>JASDQU011176362.1:7621-26665 GCA_032191745.1 Picea mariana
GTTATTGGATAAATCGGTAGGTGTGGATACTAACTGATCTTCCTAGATCCACCTGGATCTAAAACAAAACAGGATAGGACATGACTCTTTTTCTAAGTTACAATCATTGAATCTACTACCGAGAAGGAATGAGTGGCATACATTTATATCGCTTTCTTAGGTCTTTGTTATTCCTACTTCGCCTTGATGCTATTATGAAATCAGGTCCAAGACAACACAACCCAACCAAAGTGAAGACAGCGAAGTATCTTCAATGTCAACCTATGCATATGATCAAGGAGTTGTGCAATAAAATAAGAGTGATTTTATGGGAAAGGGACATGTCGTTCTATTATATTAAATGAAAGTAGAAGATACAATCAGATTGCTTTGATGTCGCAAGCTTCCTTTCAGTGATCCTTGGTTCCAACACACACACTTTCTCTACACTTGCATGAAGAAGATCCAGTACAACTTGATGGACAAATAGAGTCTTCAAGCTTCAATCCAAACAGAGTTCTTCACACAATTCTTTCATGAATTCTTCATTCAATCTTGCTTAACCTATTCCTTGAGAAACCTTTCATTATATAGGAGAAGGAGGGATGGCTAAATGGATGAGGATGATCCCACCAAATCTGAGAAGTCAGTAGGATGCCAACCATGCGAATGCCAACTCATTTTCTAGAAGATTCTCTTCTAGAACCTCTGTAACCTCTTCTCTTTTCCAAGCTTTGAAACAGGTTCGCACCCTACCTATAGAGCAGACTGCAAACAGTTCGCACTCCAAGTATAGGGTTGCCTGTGAGAATGAAGGATTTTCGCACCCTGTAACACAGGCAGCTTGTGAACTTATCTTAAAAATACGCTTTTTAGAAGAAGACAACAGTCACTTTTCTCAGGAAAAAGGTCTTCATGAGAGCCTGGACACATAACTTGTAGAGACATCACTAGAGTGACCAAAATAATGTGTAACGGAATACCCCCCAAAGTATGAGGTTGGAACTCGTGACAACCGAAATACTTTGTAAAATGTGTGTGTGTGTCAGAAACAAGGAGCGCACCTAATCGGAAACCTGTAAACAACCAAGAATCTACAGAATATAATACCAGTTCTGAGGTAGGAATTCCCATGCTCAGATCACAAATGAATGAAATCATAAATGCAGGTCATGGCCACCAATCATACACCATGGATCCATGTCATCAAAATGCTACATAGCCACCAGGAATACACTGTGGATCTATGTTAGAAGACTCAAATTAAGACATAGCCACACGACATACAAAGTGGATCTATGTGTCGATACAAATCATACATACTCCATCACAGCCTGAATAAAAAAGATGAGACCCAGGGTCTTCAATCCCGTCACCTGAAAGTACGAATCTAGCCATGTGATTACATGTGTTGAAGTCAAACATGGTAGAAACCACTCGATTACAGGTCACTGATGAAAACCATTAACAAGTGCGAGAAAATCACCATTGATGTCAATGACTCCCAAGGTACCGAAGTACAATCCGAACGAATGTGAATGAATGAGCTGAAGTCGAACACTCGGAGGAATCTCTCGATCAGGGACCAATGATGTGAAACCCCTATCAAAAGTGAAGATACCTACCATTAAGGCATGCAGGTTCTAAGGTACTAAATGATTTCTAAGTCTTATTCCCAGATAATGAGTTGGATTCGATGGAAAAAGACTCCTCAGAGGAGGGCCTTGATGTATCCCCCATCAATGACATGAAATAAGTAACAGATTTTGAGGGTGAATCAAAGTATGAATATGAGTTGAAACAGACACATGGAAGGCCGACATAGTAAGAATGGACAACTGCAGAAGGCCGAATCAATGGAGAGTTCATCTGAACTTATCTTGAACATATGAACGACACGACAAAGGAATTGGCAGAACTGATTCAAAGACGACCCAAGATATGACCTTGTAGCAAGTCGAACAAGAGACAAATGGATTTCCCAACCCGGATTCAAATGATGAATAGGGGGTGTCATGTTCAAGAGCGACGCTTACTGCCATTAATACGAATACGAAAACACATCCCTTTCCCAAAATTTCTCCCACCATTTCTGGCAAGTACCTCTTTATTTTTACACAAGCTTGAAGAGGATAACATATGCTTGTCGATGTAAGCTCATCCTTCAGACGAGTCCCTCGAAGTACATTTAACAAACCCTAGGAAGGAGTGGTTCGGTCCCATTATGGGTCTTTCAATGTTTGTTTAATGAGTCCAAGGATAGAAAACTCGGGGGGTTTCATGTTTTGAGAGTCTGAAAAACACTTAAAGAGAACTCTCCCAGTTCTTTTTTCATAAATGAGTTCGATGAGACCGAAAAAGTGATAAACTATCGCCCGTCGAACGTTTTCTTCAAATACTTTAACGACCGTGAAAAGAACAAGATCGCTCGACAATCTTTTCATTTTTATGGAGCGTGAAAAGATCTTAAAGGATACTCCCTTGCATTCGTCGTTTTCGTGTTACCATGACGAGTATGAAAAGACGAGAAAAAGTATACTCGGTTGCGTTCTCATATATTTTCGAGCACGAGAACGAACGAAGACTTAGCTCGAGGTTTTTCCTACAAAAACCTTAAAAAAGTAGTCGTACATGTGACAAAAAGAAAAAATACTCATACATCGTCGTTCGGACTTCGAAGTCACTATATCTATGAAAAAACATACTCACAAGGCTATTAGGGTATTAGGTTTTTTAAGCAAAGCAATAAAAATAATATAAAAAATCAACAAGAAATAGTAAAAAGTGAATAAATATGGGTGAAAAAGCTTTTTTTACCATTTTATTGTTACTTTGCCAAAAACTTGTCCAACATACCTCATTTTTCCCCAAATTTCTTTGCTCGATTGCAGGAGGTACAAGCTATCATTCGACAAACGATTTTAGCCAATGAGATAATCTCCTAATTTTCCAACTTTTCCATGGTTTACTTTTGATTTTTATTAGAAATTTTAGAGTTTTGAGTCCATTTTAGGGTCGGTAGATGCGCTCAAGCATTCTCGTAGGTGGGCCATTCGGGACCTACGAGAATCTAAGATTTTCATAGGTGGGCTTCAGTGCACCTGCGAGAATCTTGCACTATGCAAAAGCTTCACCTGCGAGGGCCAAAAAATATATTTTTGTGTGTGGTTTTGCTCAATAAAAAATTATGCAAGAGGTTAAAACAAGTTGTTGACTTCCTTCTCATGGCTCCATTGCAGGTGTTGACCATCACGATGTTGGAATGGAGGGAAAGAGAACACGAAGAGGATGATGCCATTGCCGGGAATGATCCGGGTACAGTCGCTACCCTCCGGGAATGTGGGCTCTTAAAATTTTTTAGGATCCCAGGCATGAGAGCCCAACTCAGATTGTTAGAGTACCTGGTCCACATGTGGGATGTGGATCAACAGTGATTTCACATAGGGGTCCACATGCTGACACTAGATATCGAGGATATCTATTTTCTGACAAGGTTGTCACGATGTGAATACCATGCTACTTTGACCGAAGGTAGAGGCAGAGGACTTCCTATGAGCAAGTATGTTCGCTTATATTGTGTTCCCGAGGCAAAGAGAAGCAAGGGTAAATTTTCCATTTGGGGGGTCCAAGATTTGACCCTACAGACTACCTTGTTTACCATTGCACGTATGGTTGGAAGCGTGGCTCCGCACATGGCTCTCCAGAGCTATTTCCAATATGCAATAGAGTGCACAGAGCCTCGGGTTTTCAATTGGTTAGATGTAGTTCTTCATAGTATGAAGAGGCAACTGACAAAGTGCAGAAGGGGTGACCTGAAGCAGTTCGGGTACGGGTCACTTTTGGTGTCATTCTTCCTCGAGAGGGTCCCACTGCTGTGACTACAAGTAGATTGAGGTTAATCGACACACAGGATCTGAGTATGCTGAGGTGGTGTAACCTCATGGCTCGGCACGTAGCAGGGCCTATAATTAAGTATAATGATTCATTTTTTGATTGGTTGAGGCCCTAGATGCTGATGATTGATGACTATGCATATGCTGGTTTAGATTTCCGAGGAGATCCGGATTTGGTCCTGCCTGAGGATGCTCAGTGGGGTGACTTAGGTGAGAAGTACACATTTTGTTCTTTTTTAATGTTTTTGAAAATTTTATTATATAAAATGTTTTTATGTTTATCCAAGGACTAATCAAAAAAACTCTTTTGATGACACAGATGTGGGGTCGTATCGACCTCCAGGAATATCTCCTATTTAGAGGCGAGGATAAGCAGCTCTAGTGGAAAGATGGGATGCCAAGGACTACGAGGCAATGGAAAAGAACTTAGAGGGGTTGACTGCGGATGTCCCAGACATCGCTATTGGGGAGATCCCGAGACATTATCAACGCCATACTGTGGGCGTGTCCGAGTCTCTCAGTCGACTGCTCCGTAGGGTAGCCCGAGCAGTTGTATGTTATCATGAGTGTCATCCATGATGCTATTTTGTGGAAGCTATGGGCTTCATATTTTGAGATTTTGTTCTTTGGAAAGAAACTTTTTGTAAAAAAATTTGATCGTTATATACATATATGCGGCTTCTACCGGCTTATTTTGTGTTGTATAATACATGTGATGTGTGATTGGTTCATAAATGTCCCAAATGTCTGTCTAACACATAATTAGCTAAAGCATCAGTCAATGTATTTAGACATCTAGGAATGTGTTGATATTCGATATAATCAAAATAACATTCTAAGAGGCGAATTCGTAAATATACCTGTAATAAAGTAGGACTTCGGATAGCATAGACATTACTTAACTGTAGTACTACTAGCTGTGAATTGAGTCATATAACCAGGAGGCGGATATCAAGTGAAATATCATCAATCAACAATTCGATGACGGCGTTATACTCTACGATATTATTGGTCGCATGACCGAGGCACACACCTCGTAGACTGATAAGTTTGTTTGTAGGTGTGTAAATTGTCCATGCAGCAGAAGCAAGGTTCTTAGTACTACGACTAGCACCATCGGCGAAGCCAATGTGGGGTAGTGAAGACTCCAACATCTGGAAACCAAGCACAACGCAAGATAAGTGATCGAGGGCAGAGACCAAATAACGAAAAAGCATACTAAAGTAACACACAAAAAGTATGATACAATAAAATACAAGTACTCATGCACAAGTGATCTTAAGCATAGTACTTCTTTAAGTACAACCCATTTCTGGGTTCACTCAAAGGGATACCGTCATAGTCCACCAACTCGTAAGCTCCTTTCTCCAACACTCGTCTGATGATATAAGGACCTCGCCACATAGCTTCAAATTTTTTGGCTCCTAGCATATGTCGATCTTGTTTGCAAAGGAGAACTAGATCACCTTCGGAGAAAACGTGTGGCTTGACATATTTGTCGTATTGGGCTTTGACGCATTTCTTCTGGGCTTCTATAACTAGGGTGGCATTGTGACGGGTTTCGTCTAGTTGCATGAGATACAGCAGACGCTCTTCTTCGGCAGAAGTGTTTGGGAGAAGTTCGACGGCTATTTTTAGAGAAGGTATCTCACATTCAATCGGCAAGATGGCTTCTAGACCATAAACTAACTAGAAAGGTATAAACCCGGTAGCAGACTTAACGGATATCCGGTAAGCCCACAATGCTGAAAACAACATCATGTGCCAACTCATTTTGTGAATCCCTATCATTCTTCGAAGCATGGTAATGAGAACTTTGTTTATTGTTTCAACTTGGTCATTGGCTTGTGGGTAATAGGGTGTTGAGTTTTCATGGCGAAGACCCAAGTTTTCGGTGAGTTCAGACATCATGAAGTTTCTAAAGTGGCTATCGTGATCAGTAACGATAGTTTGAGTAACACCAAACTGAGCAATGATGTGATTGAATGTGAATAATGTTGCAGTCTTTCCGGTATCGTCGAATGTCGACATCACTTCGGTCCATTTCGTAAAATAATCTACGACTACAATAATGTATCTATGCCCCCCGGCCGAGTGAGGGTGACATGTCATGAAATCTATACCCCATTTCACAAAAGGACCAACGGAGACCACAGGGTGTAAAGGAGCAGGGTGTGATCGTATTTTGTTGTTGTAGGTTTGGAAAGCGTGGAATTTTTGGACAACGATTATACAATCGTTTAATAAAGAAGGCCAAAAATACCCTGCTCGTAAGATCTTATGGGCAGTAGCATACCCAGACATGTGACCACCACATGCTCCAGAATGGCAGTCATTCAGGGCTTTCTCAGCTTCGTCAAACGTGAGGCAGCGTCAAAAAATGGAGTCAATCCCACGACGATAAAGAGTATCATCGAGGATAATATACTGACGGGCTTGGTAGCGTATTCAACGACGGTCAATTCTAGACAAATCGGGCCGGAAAGTCTGGGTCTGGAGATATATGATGATATCCCCATACCAAAGGTCATCGGAACTGATCAGAAAAAGGGATTCATCAGGTAATGAATCCTTTGCTACATTTTCCATCTCAGAACAAGGAAGGTTGCATATCAACTCGGCAAACACCAAGGATTTATTGGACTTAGCGCGTTAGAATTCTAAGTCAAACTCCTGGAGTATTACGATCCATTTGGAGTATTTTCCCCCTAGCAATTGGCGTGTAAGAATGTGTTGCATAGGGTTGAAGTTGGAAATCATAGTAGTCTTACGTAAAAGGATATAGTGCCGGAAACGTTGAACACCTTGGACGGAGGCCAAGGCCAGTTTTTCAACATGTAAATACTTGGTTTCGGTAGTTGTGAGACTCCGACTCAAGTAATAAATGACATGTTCATCATGAGAATCATCCTCCTAAACGAGAACCATAGTGATGGTATAGTCTGAGACTGCTAGATAAAGGAAATAATCCCAATGGTAATCAGGTGGGAAGAGTAGTGGGGTACAAGTTAAAGACAGTTTCAAAGCTTCAAAAGCCTTGTCAGCAATGGTATCCCATGCGAAATCAGAACCTTTCTTGAGCAGTCGAGTAAATCCAAGAGTTAGCTCAGCATAGTTCGGGATGAAACAACGGAGAAAGTTTGTCTTCCCTTGCAAACTTTGTAGCTGGCGAAGTAAGGAAGGAGGAGGCAGATTGACAATCGTCTCGACCTTCAAAGGATCTACCCTGATCCCTTGACGTGAAACAATAAAGCCCAGAAGTCGGCCAGATTCTATGCAAAAAACACATTTGTGCAGGTTTAAGCGTATACGGTAGAACCGACATCGGAGGAAAATGGCTTGAAGGTATGTGGGATGATCGACACGGCGCATGGAATGAGCTAGTAAGTCATCGAGATATGGCTGCACAATGTGATTTATATCATGAAATGCATAAGACATAGCACGTTGAAAAGTTGCGTCGGCATTCTTTAAACCAAATGGAAGTTTTCGGTAGGTAAAAGTGCCCCAAGGACAAATAAAAGCGGTCTTGTGTTGGTCTGCGGGTATGATATTGATTTGATTATATTTGGAGAAACCATCCATTAGAGAGAAGATTTCACTTCCGGCACAATCGTCGACGATCTGGTCAACGAAGAGGGTAGGAAATTTGTCTTTAGGACAAGCTTTATTAATGTTTCTATAATCAACGCACATGCAGATCGTACCTTATTTTATGTTAATTGGAACAAGATTGGAAACCCAGTCAGTTAGAGCCATAGGGTAAATAAGGCCAGCTTTGAGAAGTTTCTCAACTTCAAGCTTGATAGCGGCTACTTTACGTGGGTGGACAAGACGAAGTCATTGCCGGACAAGTTTAGCGCTTGGGTATGTCTTAATCTTGTGTACAACAATGTTGGGGTCAATACCCCGCATTTCTTCATAGCTCCATGTGAAGACGTCATGAAATTTGTGAAAAAGAGACTTGTAGGTGACAACTTCGTCATGGGAACACAAAGCTTCGATATGCACATTTTCGACAACTCTAGGTTTTATGGATATGTCGAGGGGGATGGTGGGTGAGATATTACTTAAGTTCCCTTCGCAGAACATATCGTGTGTAGGCTCGGGAATGGTAGAAATGAAGACAACGGTCGACGGGGTCGAGATCCATTGGTAACTCTTGATGGTGTGTTGTTCCAAGAAGAGAATGGAACGATGATGTCCATCGTCCCAAGGGGTATCTTCCATGGACATAACAGACATAATCATTTTGTCGGTAGGAAAAATGATGCGGAATGGATCCGAAGATAAATCACCAAGAGAGGGGGTAGAAGGGGTTTCCGATTGAATGGCTTGATAAGTGGATTCGACCGAACTCAAAGACATTTGGTCGCCATAACAAAGATGATCTCCGAGGTTGGGTACTATCCATGGGTCGTAAGACACAAGGGTTTCTCGAACAGAGGTGGAAATCATATTGATCGAAGTGATGAACGGATGTGGAACATCGAGTGGTGGAATGGAAAAAGTACCCATCAAAGAGGAATCTTTAAGAAGACCGACACCGACATTCTCATATCCAGGAGGTGTTTTTGAAATGAAAGGTACGTTTCTGGTACGTGCATCGGAGTGAAAGAAGGATAATTGGTCCACCGTAATCACTTTTCCTTGATGTGGGAAACGTACAATACGAAAAAGAGTGGACAAAACTGCACGCATGGAATCGATCCAGTTACGGCCAAGTAGAAGGTTGTAATCGAGAGGAGCGTCAAAGACCTCCACTTCAACGTTGACTGTTTTGCCTTCTAACGTAATAATAAATGAAGGGAGGACACCATAAGGCTTAAAACCAGAGCCATTGAAGGCTTTGAGTGTGTTGTGGGATTCAGTTAAAGGAGGAGAGTCGATGAATTTCCAGCAGGTAATAGACATGACACATGTCGAGGCACCCTCATCAATAATTGTTCTATAAATGTTCTTGTCGGAGACAATAACTTGTATTTGGAATGCGAGATGAGGGGGTAACCTTGGAATGTGATCTTCCAAGTCAAAAATTATTGAATTTGTATCGGTAGGGTCGATTCCACCAATAGATTTCAACAGTGCCTTCCGTTGTATAGGAAAACTCTGAAGGACTTCGAGGGCTGACATCGCGCACGGTGCTTGGGCTAGATCTTCGACAATACTATAGTTCTGGGAAGCACACGCATGAGGATTGAAAGCATATTTTTGGCCAACACCCTTGGGGGGAGGGAGAAGAACTGTATCTAGGCTCGTTCATTCGAGATGAAGAGGATCGTTGGTAGGTGGAGTCATGGGAGATGGTTGGACCAATGAAGGAGGTATTTCATTAACCTTCTCTTTGGAGGAAGAATAATCTTTAGCTCGAGTGGTAAGTGTGATGTCATTTTTCTTTGAATCACCTGTACACATTAAGACATAGGATGTAGTGGAGGGGGAAGGTTGGTCATGAATGACCAATTGGGCCTATTTTTGAGAAGAAAAGGGTTGTGACAACACGGCCAGAGTAGGCAGTTTCGGGGTCCCTTGAAGGAACTTAGTAACCTCAGCTCATCTTGGACAATCCTTAGTGTAGTGATCATCACCACAGATAAGACAAGGGTATCGGGGTTTGCACTTATCCTTATCGTCAACAGGTTGTGTTTTGGTCTTCTCAGATTGCGGATTATTTTAATCCTCCTTGTTCTTACCCTTCCCTTTTTTGGATTTATTTTTTCCGGCGGGTAGATTGAACAGAGTTTACCTCAGAAGTCTTGCCGGTGGGAAGGGTAAGAGACAGAGCATTTTGAACATTAGAAGAAACTGATTTAGGGTTGTTGCTAGAGGCTTCGACAGAATGGGGTTGGGCATGGAAAGTGCCAATCACACCGTCAGCTACATGAGAAGCAATAAGAGTAGTTGAAGTAGCAGAAGTAGAAGGACGAGGTGCGTCAGGGAGTAAGTCGTAAAGAGTACCCGTTTGTGAGTAAACGAGGTCGAGGTATTGAGCACGACAAATCGCATGTTCTTCTGTGACAACTCCACCCATGGCGATGTCACGAACGATGTCATTCATGAATGATTTCGTGAACCACTCTGCCAGCAACTGATCGGGAAGTTCGAGTTTGATGAGACGTTGTCTCTGTCGCCACTCATGAATGTGATCAGAGATATGAATGGCTTTGGTTTGTTTGAAAGAACTCAAAATTTCGGTTCATGTTTCGTAGCGGATCGGTAACTGGTAGTGGGTGAGGAAATCCATAGCGAGGGTGTTGAAGTCGGTGAAGAAGCCTCGTGGTAATTCTATATACCACTTCGTGGTGAAACCCGTGAGAGTTCACTGAAAAAGGAGTAAATGAATAGAGTCATCCATCAAAGAGTTGGATGAACACCAAAGGTGAAAATTCATTACATGATTGTCTGGGTCCTCTCCTAGTTTACCATCCAATTTAGGGATGTTGGATGGTATTTTGGCCAGTATCGCGGGCCATTGAGGAGAGTGACAGATCAAATCATTTAAAATTCTCGACAGATCAGGGAGGTCCAGGGTGGCTAAGAAGGGTAACTGTCTATTCACGTGTGGGTACTGGTGACTTTGGGGAGGAAGCCCTGTAGGTATACTAGTGGGACCANGAAGCGGGCCATTGAGGAGAGTGACAGATCAAATCATTTAAAATTCTCGACAGATCAGGGAGGTCCAGGGTGGCTAAGAAGGGTAACTGTCTATTCACGTGTGGGTACTGGTGACTTTGGGGAGGAAGCCCTGTAGGTATACTAGTGGGACCATAACCAGTTTGCATATAATGTGAAGATCCAGCAGATTCGGTTTTTGGTGTGGAGGCAAGTAATTCATAGGGTTGTATTGGTTGGGGTTGTTCCCTTGAACAGGGGCGTGGGGTTGAGCATTCGAGCCCCAAATAGGATTGGACATACCTAGATATGGTTGGCATGTACTAGGAGGTATGAAGGATCTAGCTTGAGGTTGTTGCCCCCCAATCGAGTGAGGATTATTTTGGATAAGATAGTTCTAACACTGGGCCAAGGATGGAGGTATGTTTTGTCCATAGGGTGGGGTAGGTGGGGGTTTCCCTCTAATCGGGGGTTGCATCCCAATTGGGATTTGTCCTGCAAAAGGGGATTGGGTTTAGCCTCCTTGGTGAAATTGTCCACCGACAGGAATATGGTAATTAGGTGTGAAAGACAGGATGGTGCCACTAGGGTCGGTGCCTTCAATAGAGGATGGAAGAGGTCCTCTGAAAGGGGGTCGAGGAAGTGTCGGAATGAAACCAGGAACGAGATGGTGCCCAGAAGGAGTGGAAATTTCAGGAGTCCCAAATGGGATTTGTGTAGGAGCAGAAATAGAAGCATTCAACGCATGATATCTGAGGGGAAGTGTTGGGGTGAATCTAGGTGAAAACAACGTGCCATTGGAAGCTTGGCTAGCCACCGTAATCCCAGTGTGAGGACGCATAGTATCTGGGACCATTGTGTAATGGACCGTTTGTAGGGGGATAGTCAAGATGTGGTCGACTGGTGGAGCGTCTGAACCAGGAAAATAATATGCAGTAGTAAAAGGTATTGCGTCTGGATCAGTTGTTTCAGGTAGCTCAGGTGTGACAGTGATATCAACGCCTGCTCCTGAGCCAAGGAGATCCCGTCTAAAAATGCCAGTAGTCCAAAAAGGATCTTGACCCTTGGGTCCTATGAAAGGTCCGGCTGGTAATCCAGAAGAATCAACAACTATTTCTCCGAAAGAATTCACTCGAGCAATACGTCTCACAGAGTCAGGAGGAAGTCGGAATTCCTCTCGAGAATTGGTAATTTGGAACCGTTCTAAAGAATTATTTCTTTCCACTTGTGGAGTGGAAACGTCTTGGACGTCACTTTGTTGAGGAGAGCCCTCCAGTGAGTTGGTAGGCAAGGGTTGAGAACCTTCCATATCTTCTAGAGGTAGGCCTTGCATTCTACGTGAACAACGTGGAGGGTCAATTATGATCGAGTTGAAATCTTATGAAAGAAATTCTATGGCCAACTTGGGTAAAAAAAAAGCATGCGCTGGTAAAATCTAGGAATCAAAACCAAGCAAACAAGACCTTCCAATTCCGAAATCACTATTTGGTGATGAAATCCAACGTCGCAACAACAAGACAAGAAGAGGTTGGGCGAGGGTGGAAAAGTTACGTTGATTACCTGCTTAACAGACTTACAACCTGGTGCAAGCTCCCACACATAATTGTGGGTATACCCTCCAAGGAGCCCGAGTGAATCTGACCAACGTAAATTCCAAGTACCGTGAAGACTTACCCCTTCACAGTCACCTTGTGTAAGACCCTAAGAAGATAGGATACTAATGTTACCACAAACAACAATGATGCATGGGGAAACAGCCGACAGTCCGATCCGCACACAAGGGCAAGGTATCTAGCCCGAAATCAAATTGAGAGGTTTTCACTCATCATTGTGGGTATACCTTCAAGTGACCCCTGTAATACGTGCAATCTCTACACCAAGATCAACAAAGCAGGGTGAGTAACTCTGTCAATCTCAATGCGACCTCAGGTTTGACCCTTGTGTGATAAGGGCTTCCTAGGACAAAATGTTGCAAATGGAATTTGACACTCCTTATCACAAGATACTATTGTGTGTTTTGTGCTTTGGAGAGTGTGTATCATTGCCTATTCCAAAGCTCTAGACTAGCTAATGTTGGTGCAATGGAGCCCTAGAAAAGTTACTAGTTGAATTTTAAATTTGTGCAATATTATTAAAGGTTGTTGTTATACAAAAAGGAGACGGAAATGAAACCAATGTTGTGTAAGACTCTGACCCAACAATGCGTAAATAGGGATGAATGATACAAATTTTCGTTCAATGAATTCTATCTACAAGAGGGAAAGAGGAGTTTTCTAGAACAATGCGAACTACGATGTACGATCTTTCTTGAAATGTAATATCAAACAATCATGAACAATGCAAATTCCCTATTCGTTCTCTTTCAATATTTGAATGCCAATATTTTTCAAATAAATGATTGCTTTAAAAAAAAAAAATTATTAGAAACCAAGCAATAGGGATGGAACTAAGGAAAAGTAAGCAACCAATGAAAATGAAATACTCAACAAACACCCAAATCGATCTTTCAATGAAGATAAAAATAACAAACTGACAAGACCAGTCTCTTCAAATGCACATGGACAACAATTTTCCAAGTAGTAAGCAATCGAAAAGGACAATTAATACAAACTTTTAATCCAATCAAAGGCTCTCGACCAAACAAGCACTCAGATTTCAGAATCGAAGATTATACCCTTGTTAAGAAAAGGTCAAGAGGTAAAAATCGAGAAAAAAAGATCAAGAAGAGTTTTTGATTTTCGAAAACTAATAATTCGCAAGATTTGAAGTCAAGAAACAGTCAATCACTGGCAAAATAAGTTCTTCCTAGATAAACAAACAAATATGGGCATCTGAAGGCACAAAAAGACTTAATCCAAAGTTTTTACAGGTGAGTTCGCAGTCTGGTAGTGGGGTACAGTGCAAGAATTAGGGATTCTCACAGCCTAGACATAGGCAGGGTGTGAGAAGGTCACACTGAACTGAACACTAGGGTGTGAACTTAAGTGATTCTTGCAAGCCACAGAAAGGTACCGTGCGAGAAGGTTTGTAATCAAGCAAAATTTAGAAAAACGATAGAACTTTTGAGTGAACTTCTGGATCCAGAGAGTCTGTAAGGATCCCCTAAAGACTCAGAGATTGATTGGGAATGAAAAAGGGTAGGTCAAGAGTAAAAGACCAAGAAAAAACCACAAAATGGGTTGTTTCCCCAGTGGAGTCGCTAATTTTGTTACTGGATAAATCGGTAAGTGCAGACACTAAATGATCTCCCTAGATCCACCTGGATCTAGAACAAAACAGGATAGGACATGACTCTTTCTCTAAGTTACAGTCATTGAATCTACTACCGAGAAGGAATGAGCAACATACATTTATATTGCTTCCTTAGGTCTCTGTTGTTCCTACTTCGCCCCGGTGCTTTTGTGAAATCAGGTCCAAGACAACACAAACCAACCAAAGTGAAGACAACAAAGTATATTCAATGTCAACCTATGCATATGATCAAGGAGTTATGCAATAAAATAAGAGTGATTTTATGGGAAATGGACATGCCGATGTATTATATTAAATGAAAGTAGAAGATACAACCAGATCGCATTGATGTCGCAAGCTTCTTTTCATTGATCCTTGGTTCCAACACACACACTTGCTCTACACTTGCATGAAGAAGATCCAGTACAACTTGATGGACAAATAGAGTCTTCAAGCTTCAATCCAAACAGAGTTCTTCACACAATTGTTTCATCAATTCTTCATTCAATCTTTCTTAACCTCTTCCTTGAGAAACCTTTCATTATATAGGAGAAAGAGAGAGGGTTAAAGGGAGGAGGATGATCCCACTAAATCTAAGAAGTCAGTAGGATGCCAACCATGCGAATGCCAACTCATTTTCTAGAAGATTCTCTTCTAGAACCTTTGTAACCTCTTCTCTTTTCCAAGCTTTGAAACAGGTTCGCACCCTACCTATAGAGTAGACTGCGAACAGTTCGCACTCCAAGTATAGGGTTTCCTGTGAGAATGAAGGATTTTCGCACCCTGTAACATAGGCAGCCTAAGAACTTATCTTAAAAATATGCTTTTTAGAAGAAGACAACAGTCACTTTTCTCAGGAAAAAGGTCTTCATGAGAGCCTGGACACATAACTTGTAGAGACATCACTAGAGTGACCAAAATAATGTGTAACAAAGAGGATTTTGTTTTAGCTAATAAATACAAAATAAACTATGAAGATTTGATCAAGAATTTGTTTGGTATCGAGCTAGACAAGCTTTGTAGCTCTCAATACCTAATAATTTTTAATGGTGTAATGAAGTGGATGAACTCCAATCGGATGACTTGTTTTCATGGGAAAGGAAGTTGACCTTTTAAATGATCATAAGCCTGACTCTCATCATAGACCTCTAACCCTAACTCTAAACTTTGCCACACACAAAAGTCTCATGGAAGAAAATTTTGATAATCAAAGGCACCTGCTTTTTCATAAAAGCAAAACTGATTTTTTCTTAAAGGATTTAAATAGTAAATTAAATCTCATATCTTATAAGGACAATGTCGAAGGCCTCTATCATAATTTCATGGCAAGCCTTTCTACTTTCTTTAACAAATTTTCTATCGAGGCATTATTTAAAAAGAAAAATAGAATAATCAACCCTTGGTATGATAACGAATGTAAAATTGCTAGGAAACCCATTAGGGATGCTTCTAATGAGTCCTTAAAAACTGATAAGATAAATACATACAAATCCCTAATTAAAAGGAAAAAATGGTACTATATAAACAGAAAGAAAAAGAATCTTTTGCACCTATCTAAACTTGATCCTAAGAAGTTTTGGAGGAAAATTCTTACTCGTAAAACTAAAGAAAATAATATGATTCCCTTGAAGGACCAGAATTCCTAACTTAAAAATCTTTATGAATCCACTAAAACCATGGACATCGTTCCAAACATTTCTATAGATGATAAATTTTTTCTATGGAAGACATAGAGTTTGGAGTTAAGTGGCTCGCAAATGGGAAATCTAAGGACATCTAAGGATACCAAGCTGAAATATTAAAAAATGAAGGGTCTATCCTCATCCGTCACATACATAAGCTCTTCAATTTAGTTGTCAAGCAGGGCTTCCCTAAACCATGGATGCAAAGCTTCAATTTACTTTTTTTAAAAGTGGGGATAAAAACAATCCCTCTAATTATAGGACCATTATGATTAGCCCCCTTTTAGCCAAGTTGTACAAAATTATTTAGGAAAAGAAGATTAGCATATGGCTAGAAAGCCACGAAAAAAGAGTTAAAGGCAAGGTCGGATTTAGGAACTATCATTCAATTGTGGACCATCTTGTTACACTTAGGATCATTGCAAAGCAGTGCCGCAATAAAAAACCAATCTCCTTCGTTGTTTCATTGACTTTAGAAAATATTTTGACATAGTACTCAGGACAAACCTTTGGAATAGGTTGGAAGAGCTAAAAGTTCCTTTTGAGTTGAGGGTCGTTGCGACAAGGTAGTATGAAAACGTTATTTCCAAGTTTATGAACATTGAGGAGTGGTTGAAAGAAATTAGCTATAACCTAGGAGTTAAACAAGGTTGTCCCTTGTCCCCAACCCTTTTTGGCATATCCATTGACAAGTTAGAAGATTGTTTGGAAGAAGCAAGCTGCGTCAGGTCAATTCTCACTAATATAGTCATCATTCTTATTCTTTACATCGATGACATTGTTCTTATGGTGAGGAGTACCCATGATATGGGCAAGTGACTAAGAATTCCCAAGTATTTCTGCTCCAATACGGGTATGACTGCTAATACTAAAAAAACTAAAGTTATGATAATTAAATCCAAAAATATCACCTACAATACTTTTGTATATAACAACAACAACTTGGAGGAATTTCCTTCATACAAACATCTTAGAATTGATATTCATCATGAGCTCAACTGGAACTATGGAATTGAGAAAGGGATAAATGGAGGGTGGAAAGCTTATTATGGACTTGAAAACAATTGTAAATCAGTGGATCTTTGGATATGGGATAAGGAAAATTTCTTCTTTGAGACTCTCATTACTCTTGTTATTTTGTATGGATGTGAGGTTTAGGGATGCAGTATCCCTAAAGAGCCGAGGAGAAGATATAGCAAATCCAAAAGAATTTTATAACTTATAATCTCAAAATTAAATGCAATGCACCCTATCCTATCCTCCTCACAAAAGTGATCCTTTCTCCCATTGAGAACATGGCTATGAGTAGGTACCTAATATATGAGAACACATTAAGCAACATGGAAGACAAACAACTTCTCAAAATTGCTTCAAACTCTAGCCAAAACCACATTTGGCTCAAGCAGGGATGGCATAAGGATGCCCAACCTTAGCTAAACCACCGAGGAATAAAGGAAGAGATCATACTACAAAATAAGGATCATATTAAAAATATTATTACATCTAAATTTAAGGATAAATTGTGGTGCGATAAAKAGTTAGAGGGAAAAAGAAAATTAAGATATTATAAGGAGGTGATCAACCCTAATCTAGAAAATCAAAAGTATCTCTCTGTTTTGACTAGTGCAAAGAAGATTATGAACATTACTAAATTAAGAAAAAAATCTCATGAGCTCCATAGTGGAACTAGGCATTAGACAATTCCCAAAACATCATGGGATGAWAKAATCTRTCATCTTTGTGACACTAAGAGGATTGAWGATGAAAATCCTTTTCTCTTAAAATGTCCAACATATGCCCAGATTAGATCTCAATTTCAAAATATCTRTCACAATATCAACGTTCCTAACCTTCTACTCAACAAAACTATGGTGATCTTGGAACGCTTCTCTTAAAGCTTTTTGAGCATATAAACAAAATTCCAAATAAATCTAAGTAATCCCTTACCTTCTTAAGATTCAATATGCCAAATTTAATCTCAATGAAGGTTAATCATCATCATCATCATCAATAATTTCAAAGGAATAAATAAAATTTGATTTCCCATCTTTATTAACTTTATTATGAAGACATTTATCAATCAATTTAATTCTTAAAATTTAATTCAATATTTATACTATATTAATATAAAATTAGAATTCATAATTTTTCATAATTAATCAAACTCGTTTCTACACATCAAATAATGATGATGATATTTATCATTTCTTATATTCACAAATATATTAAACAATTAAAGAGAATCAAAATAAATATTTTTCAGAATACTACTTTTATATTTTAAACATGTTAAAAGGGAAAGCACATAACTAAATATCATTTTTTTTAAAATGAGGTTTCTATTTCATAACTAAATTATGAAACTTGATAAAGTCATGTCTTATATTAAATTTAAGGGAGGACGACGAGGCACAAAATTAGGCGAGGAACCAAATACCTCACTCGAGCTCAGACCAGGAAAGTGATGCAGGGTTGCATGGTGGGGACTTAGTTATCAATATACACATGAGTGATGTTATGATTATATATAATATATTTAAATAATTTTAAAAACTTACACATTGAAAACAAGCTTTAATATCATTTGAGGAAGTTAATTTGTTAAATACAAGTCATCTCTTATGGAGATTATTCATATGTTATCAATTTTCAATCCTACTTTGTCAAACAYTTTAATTTATTCTTTTAGTAAGTACTTTGTCGAACATTTTAATTTATTCTTTTGAGTAAGGATTTATATTAAAGTGTAAGAGTGTCCAATTCCACCCCATCGGTGTTCATGATGGTGGGTATWAATTTATTTAGTTTTTATGTGTAAGTGTGTCCAACTCCACCACATTGGTGTGCATTATAGTGGGTATACATGTATTTACTTTATACATAAAATGTTAAGAATGTTCAATTCCATTTTATTGGTGTGCATATCAATAAAATGGAGTTGAATACTCCATATAAATATGAGTGAGTGGTCGAGTGTTAAAACATGTGTTTTTTTTGTTTGATTAGAGAGAGTAAGTTCATCAATCATTCTTAATGTTTAGTAGATATAAAGTTAATATGAATTTAATTAAACATTTATGTCATGACAATTTTATTGAACTAGTTATTCAATGATTATAAAATAAAGTGTATTTAAAAGAACTATGGGCTTTACAATTAGAGTGGGGAAGATATGTGTCTGTGAGGGTTTGGTCGAACAGTAACTATCCCGTATCATAAGGAATTTAATTAAGCAATATGGGGGCGGCTCAATCCAGGTTCAAATTCCTCCCTTGTTCAAGAGTTGTGTTTGCGGGGTGTTCAATTTCTCCAACGATTATAGTGGCAACAGATAGGCTCAAACTTGGGTGACGTCTAGAAAAGACTTGCCAAGTTACTGATTCCGTCGATTAAAAAAAAAGGTGGGGAAGATATATATATCACATGTATCAACTATCAAAATGATAACAAAACAAATTACATCTAGACAAGTGAGGTGCTTTACAACTTTAGGTTGGGGAGATCCCTTTCTCACATGTGTGCATGTGTGTTAAATTTTTAAATTGCCATAAAGTCAAACAAAATACAATTATAAATTAACTTATATCCATTTTAGTTTTGATTTATTAAGTGATAAAATAAACGAACATTTTGAATCCAAGGGTTTT